>APFE031138066.1:9750-36564 GCA_000404065.3 Pinus taeda
GAGCAGCGCCCCTGAAGCTAAAAATAGATGTAAAATTGCCTTGTAAAATGTTGTAATTTCGTAGTCAATTTGGGCCGTTCATTAGGCGATAGAATTTATGTTTAATTTAGGGTTTTTTCCCCTAGAAGGCAACCCCTTGCTATATATGAGGGAATTGTATTGTGTCTATGTAGATATGTATTCTAAGCGAGAAATAGAGAGGAGATTGTGTGAGAGCGAAGAGGGAATTACAATGGATTTTTTGTAGGTTGTATCTCTTTAGTTTGCTAGATAATATAAAAGGAAGGACTGGCTGTTTTCCGTGGACGTAGCCCAAATTGGGTGAACCACGTATATCTGTGTCTATCTTGTTTTATGTGTTTATACTTTTGCAATATATTTAACGTGTTTCATTAATATGTAATATATAATTTTCTAACACTATTATCCAACTAGATTGGACAAATGAAGCAAGGCATGAATGGAAGAATGACGTAGAAGTGTGGGCACTCATTCAAAGTTGCAGCAATATCCTAGTACATTTGATACATTTACTTGGAAAAATTCTTCATTATGGTACAAAGATCGCTTATGCTTCTATAAGAATTCCCAACTCAAACAAAATATTCTTCTGGATTTGCACACCTCTCTCGTAGGAGGGCACTCAAGATTTTTAAAAACTTACCACAGGGTTAAGAAGGATTTTTTATTGGATGGCCTTAAATCTGATATTCAAAAGTTTGTGGTAGAATGTTTGGTTTTCCAACAAAATAAAGTTGAGACACTTAATACCCCTGGTCTGTTACAACCTTTATCCTTTCCAAGCCAATGATGGGAGGAGGGTTCAATGGATTTTCTCATAGGTTTACCCAAGTCCGAAGGAAAGAGTGTCATCATGGTGGTAGTTGATAGACTTACCAAGTATGCATACTTTTTTGCATTATATCATCCATTTAAATCCAGTACAGTTGCTATTGCATTTATGGAAACAATTCAAAAGCTACATGGAAACCCAAAGATTGTTGTATGTGGCAGAGACCCCATTTTCACTGGAAATTTTTGGATTGAATTATTTTCTTGTTTGGGTACTCAATTAGCTCATAGCTCATCTTATGATCCCCAATTTGATGGGAAAACTGAGATAGTAAACAAATGTTTGGAAGGAAATATTTGTTGCTTTGTATCTGATAAATAGACACAATGGGTCAAGTGGTTGCCTCTAGAAGAATGGTGGTATAACACTTCCTTCCATAATGTAGCAAAAATGACCCCATTTATGGCACTTTACGGATATCATCCACCATCTGTCACATCATCTTTAAGAGAAAATTCTAAGGTTAAAGCAGTGGAAGATCACATTGAGCATCAACAACAAGTTCTCCAACTCTTAAAGGATAACCTCAATTTAGTGCATAATAGAATGAAACAAAAAGCATATCAACATCACAACAAAAGAATTTTTGATGTAGGTGATTGGGTATATCTACGACTACAACCATACAAACAAATGTCCCTCAAGAAAGCTAAGAAGGATAATAAATTATCACCAAATTATTATGGTCCGTACAAGGTGTTACAAAAGATTGGTACTATGACATACAAATTGGAGCTTCCTGCATCTTCTCGAGTGCACCCTGTTTTCCATGTGTCATGCTTAAAGAAGGTTATAGATGACAAGCTCCCAGTTCAAACAATATTGCCAGAACTTGAATAGGAATGAAAAATCATATTGGAACCTGAAGCAGTCATAGAAACAAGAAATCAACAACTACGAAATTGATCAATTTCAAAGTATCTCATCAAGTGGAAGAACTTACCCGTTGAAGATTCCACATGG
The DNA here is from genome assembly GCA_000404065.3 of Pinus taeda. Lineage (NCBI taxonomy): Eukaryota > Viridiplantae > Streptophyta > Pinopsida > Pinales > Pinaceae > Pinus > Pinus taeda. Next base: position 11,567 of record APFE031138066.1, read on the forward strand.
GAGGATGAGAATTTTATACAGAAGCATCCAAAACTACTCAAGCATTGAGGGCAACACTTTTTTGAAGGAGAGGGGCATGTTAGGTCCCTATAATACTAGAGTATTCCCTTATTATTATTGTCATTGTAACCCCTTATTATTATTATTGTGCCCATGTTGTCCCCATATTGTTATTATTGTGCCCCATAGAAGCCCATGACTATTTTTATTGTTGTGCCCTTACATTATTATTGTTATGCCGAATCTAATTATATTATGACCCCTTAGAATCTTATATATAGAAAGGAGGTTTTTTTGATTTGAATCATCCAAGAATTATTCATTTGTGTAATGTAAAGGAGGTTTCCCCCTCGAAGAGGTTGATTTTGGAGTTGTTTACCTATCTTTTCTTCTATTTTGTGAGTTGGTTGCATAACATAAAAGAAGAAACAAGTTGGAGCCTAGCGAACAAAATGACCAAATGTATAATAAATTTTCCAACCTCTAGGCACCAAAATATATAGTAATAAAATGATGTACACAGATGAACCAGTAAACACATTTAACATTGTAACTTGTACATGCATAAAACACAGAGATGCTGCAAGACATCTAAAAACATAAAAACATAAAAGCTATTTCCATATTCATACTATCAAATAAAGAACAAAAAATCCCTTAGCGGGTATCTTGAATCAAAACCATTATAAAACAGTAACCGTAGTAGTTAGTGGTTGAATCGACATCGTGACCCATAATAATTTTACAACATCAATACAGTATGTGATGAACAAGGCTTAAATCCCATTAGGGTTTTCCAAAGGAAATGAAACCTTAGCGCCAGTAGAAAGCACAAGGGAACCCTCAACACTTAGAGCCATGTCAAGAAACATAACACACCTGGATAATAGGTGAAGCCAAATGTTAAATTTTCCCAAAGAAATACACCTTTAACTAGCACAATTTTTGGTAGAATGTACGTGTGCCATTAGAAAAGAGGGGTAAGCACATTAAATAACCAAGAATGCACTAATGAATGAGTTTGTTCCTATAGTTTTAATACTTGTGGAAGGAAGATGATGGGGAAAGATACCCTAGCTTGCAGGGTGTGCCTGCAAGAGGAGGCAACCCATTATTGTTCAATCTTAAAGGAGATTACCAAGGAAAGATACCCTAGCTTGTAGGGTGCGTTTGCAAGAGGAGGCGAATCGTCATTGTTCAAGCTTAAAGAAAAATACCAATTAAAAAAAGTTAAAATAATTCGGGGTATGTTTGTCAGAACTAGATCTCCAAAACCCCAGTCAAACTTATGACTCCAGCTACGCAGTGATACTCTGCACCCCTATATTAGAATAACCCTATCAGCAAATATTGCAAACGTTTTTAAACAAAATAAAGCATGTAAACCAGAGATTCCAACCAAGAACTCGAACCAGATTAGGTTCACAATACCTCCAAAAGGTGTGCAAACCCTGTGTCGGTAATGGTAGTCTTTACTGCATCGGTCGAGCCTTCGGTGTCCACTGGAATTGCCATGATTAGCTCTGCATAAACACTCAACTGGTAAACCCAAGGAGAAGGCGGGAGTTCAAGTACAAAGGGAGTGAAAACACAAATGATGATAGATAGGGAAAGGGGTGGTGAGTTAGTTACTCACCAAAATTCGCCAACTCACCTCCATTGTCTGATGCGTTCAATGCTTGCAAGCCATAAATTTGAGACAAGATCCCAAGAGTCAATTTTCATGTGGATGGACTCGATCCCTCGTTGAGAAATTTCCCAAGATTATCGAAAACCCTTCTCATAGATTGAAGTTCGAATGCATGAAATGGTTTAATCCATTTAAAGTATAACCATAGAATAAGTCTAATCGCAAGTAAGGTGCATAATGTGCTTGAGTTGTATCCAATGTATATTTATATAATGTATTGTATCAACATCTCATGCATGTTACTAATTCCATGTCATGGAAAATGTAAACAATAGAATAGCGGAATTTTGAGGTCTAAAATGGGGCTCCTAAGGAAATTATAAAATAATAGTGGAAATAATAAAATAATATTAGATTACATCATCAAAGAGGGAAAAATGAAAACTATTTTTTCAACTCTTATTTTCAACTTATCACCCTATTTGTTTACTCAAATTTCGAGCGACAACACTCATTAGATGAAAAATTTGGTTCCTCATGCAAGGAGTACCCACGTTGCAAACTTTTGATCGACCCTGCTACACAAAAAATGAAAAATACATGAAAAACATGATTGCAATCATGTATTTTCATGTATTTCTCATTTTTCTTGTAGCAGGGTCCATCAAAATTATGAAACATGGGTACTCCTTGGATGAGAAATTAAATTTTTTTATCCAAAGAGTATTCTTGTTTGAAATTCGAGTAAAACCTTAGGGAGATAAGTTGAAAATACGAGTTGAAAAAGTATTTTTATTATTTTATTATTTTTTAATCTTTTTACTTCAAAAATGGTGAATCATCCCCCATGGTTGACATCATCATATTGAATCCTATTGGTTCTTATAAAGTTTATTTTGGTTGTATATTTTTCTTAGGAGGCCCATTTTAGACCTTAAAATTCCCCTAATGACAGTTATATGTCTAATTTATGAGAGTTCCCATGCAAATAAATTTTCTTTTATGATAAAGTGCTAGAGTAAAGTTTGTTAGTTAGGGATATAGATTTAGGGTATGTTACAAGTGGTGTTAAAGCTATAGGTTCAACTCTAAGGCCAAAGGGTCAAACTAGAGTTGAAAATTTTAATAAGTTACTGAAGTTATTACATAGAACAATGAAGTTAAGATAGTTGTGAGGGAAGAAGCACCTGTTAGATCCAGTAGAAAAAATTAGATATTAGTGTACTTAGGGATGAGGTGTCATCTCCCATACCACAAATGCTGAAAGTAATCAACAATAAAGTATCCTCCTGGTGAGATTACTAAACTCACAACCAAAAGGAAAGGGTGGTGGAATAATAAGTTATATACTCTTTAATAATCACAAGGCTATGCCTTTTTATAACTTGCATATATATCAAAAGGAAGCCCCTGTGAGAAGGATTGCATGTTCAGGAGTCCAATGAGAAGTATTAGTTCAATAGGAGGGAGGGGGAAAAGTACCCACTTAATTTTTCAGACACCTTAAACCACCAGTATGTTGAAATAGAAGAGGGATGAAAAGCCCATAAGAGGGTGGAGAGACACCCTGAGTGAGCTGTGATGGAGAAGTACTATTATAAAATTGGTGATGAAAAATTTCTGTTATTCTTGTTAATTTTACGTATACTCGTACTATATCAGGATATGCCCTTGAATAGTCATAATGATGTTTTTTTTAATATCACTTGGTGTCGGTAGCCTTGATGGTCTACTTGGGAAAGATCAGAAGAAAAAGATAAAGAAAATTAGCTAAACCAAACAACCAACAAATAACTAATGTGAGCAAAAAAAAAAAATGGATCCATTTGAACAAGGAACCAAGATTATATCTTCTATGAAGGAAGTGAGTTGAATTAATTGGTAATGTTTGATCGTGGCTGATTGATATCATGAAATTTTGATGCTACATAAAGGGAAAACCATTGGTTGTGAGCTCTCATGGAAATAAGGTAAGGAAATATTCCTTTCATATATAAAAGAAAACCGGAAGAAATGACATGATAATAACAAGTATGATTATTGAATGAATGGTCAAATAAGGAAATGAATGATGCTCATGGTGGAATAAGGAAATAATGGACAATAAACGGGAAGAGGGAATTCCTACTAAGTGGGAAAAGTCATTATGGTCGCTTCGCATGAAGATGAAACAATGTAGTCTCTAGAATTATATGAGGTAATGCTTGAAGTGTTGCATAATGAATTCACATGAAATCATTATGTATGTGTTTAGATGTATTGTGTATAATGCCCTGTGTACATGGCAATATGAACAGGTGAATACAAATAATAATAACAAGAAAAATAATAATATAGCTAAAATGCAATGGTCATGGGATACATATGAGGCACATATTGATGGGACTATTAACTACGATTGATTGAGTTGATGTTGTAGACAAAAACATTGATTCGTAATAACTCAAGGGAGATGTAAGATTTTATGATATAGAATAATTTAGTAGAAAGGAAAAATATTGTAGTCACGCAATGCATCACTAAACCTAATTTCTGTAAACTAAGACAATGTGAAAATATGTACTAGGGGAAGAAACCCAACATATGTACATATAACAAAATGCATACAACCTTCAACCATAATTTGCAATACATGAGGACAAGGGTCTAGAACTGAAGGAATGATACAATACAAACTCTTTCACATAACGAGATTAGTAAATAAAATCCAAGACAATTAAATTACTTGAGCAGGTAGACAACAATGTAGCTGCCTTGAACATGGGAAGAAAAGGAATCGATCCTAAACTTTACCTATGCTTGACTAGTATTTGAAAGGATCATTATACTACTGAGTACAATAATATACTAGCTACAATGTATCATAAAAGACTAAATCAGTAAATGGTTGATGAAATATTATCAAAATGGTGCAACTAAAAAGGGTACTCCCAAGGTCTGGAGTTTGCAAAATGGACCACATGGTACAGTCTTTCCGATTGACATGACCATGGGGTAAGTAAGAAGAAAGTGTCATTATGATTGGTGATTTTACAATGATGCTACTAATTTTTTTTTCTCTACCCTTGTAGGGTTTTAGTACCCCCTAATGATCCTTGTTGGCACATGAATAACAACGATTAGCGTCTGAAGTAAAGCTTGAAATAATATGTAGATACATTCTTAAATAAGGGTTGCCCATATATATATATATAAACTAACGGAAATCCTAATGTCTGTGGATGTAGGTGGAACTGGATAGGAGTAGTCCTGGTTGAACCTCTTGTGCATTCATGGTGAAAGAAAAAACATGCTATAGAAGTGAATAATTACTCAGGATAAATTGCAGTAGGGAAAGCACTTCAGCGAAAAGGGGCTCACTAAGGTTGAATGTTAATGTGGAGAGCATGTTACAACTTGTTGAAGGCCAAGAAACACCTAGGACAATGTTTCGCTCATGGGGGGGAGATGCAACGCGCAAGTAAATATTTTTAATTCACTTTTACTATAAAAAAAAACAACCTTGGCAAACTTTGGGCTATAGAAGGCCCAATATAATTTTAGACACATTTATTTATTTTATTGTTATCAAATTAACAAGATCAGGAAATACATTGAATAGATCAAGCAAGCAACATAATAGGAAGGATTGGAGGAGACCAAAGACATTATTATACAACATGCAACTACACCAGTCAAAGATCATATGAAACTTTCATTGCTATGGAACAATGTACATTCAAGCTACAAGACCATATTGATAGAGTCACTAGAGATGAAGATGCATTATGTAGGGGACTTGCCATTTCGGGTCAAAGCCATCTCAACAAAGTTCAAATCATAGCACACATAAATCAGAAATGATCTCAATGAGGAAACAAATGATTTGTCAATTTGATGAGAATTTGTCCCATTATCAGTTTTGTCTTATATAACCACCATCTCATATGTAATTTGTCTTTTATTATAAATGGTATGTAATGAAGTCCAAGAGACACATTTGGAATGTGAATAGCCACATATGGAATGTAAAAAACATGTATAGAATATGAAAATTCACAAGAGTTGAAGAGCCATGAGGAAGCTTAAGCCCATTTTCATTTTTTACAAATAGCTCCTCATAACTCAAGTGAGGGGCTTGGATTCTTGGATTCTTGTCTTAGCTTATTTTGTAGCGCATAGGCAATAGATCATTCTTTGGAGAAGCAAGTTGTGGCTTCATGTTCCACTACTGGATCTAGTGTTTCATATATGTAATAGTGTACTAGGTATTTTTCATTCATAATCATAAGCTCTATGAGTTGATAATTCTTAATACATGTATCACAAATATAGTAGGATTGTTCTTGTTATGTTTACAATATTGTATGTTGCTTTAATTCTATACTAAGTTTAATGAACTAATTTGTTTCTTAGCTATGGTTGAATAAGTGTTTTTATGTTTTCATGATTGTTGTTTATTATGTGGACTAATAGATAGGTAATCAACAAGCCTTTCTCTTTGTTCCCAGCATCCCTTTACGATAGTATTATTAGTTTTCTAATTGGAGGCTCATTTTCCTTTACCACCAATGGAAATTTCCCCGTGCACCTTACATTGGGTGTCTCACAAATCTTACATACTTGTTTCCCCAAAGATGAGTTGTGATCTCTTGTGTGTGATTGTAACCAAGGCATCTCTTTGAAACCTTTCCAACAATTGATCTAGGGAATTAAAAAAATGCTCAAAAATGAAAGTTCTTGAAATCACTAGAAACTAGCACCAAATCATATTGCTCGTTGTTTTGAATCCAACACTACTGGAATCACCTTAAACTGACGTCGTATGATCAAATTATGATGCTATGAAGGTTTGTTCAAAAAATTAAAAATTGTGTAGCAGGGTTGACTGGGGTGCTGACTGGGCATACCGTACGATGACATTAACAACTGATTGGGCATGCACATTATACTATATGACCCAACCCAAGCTTGACAAGTAGCAGATCCGTATTGAGCTAGTTGGCAGATTCTCATTAGTTCATTAGTTGTGAAGTGGACCAATTAAGAGGTGCCATGTGGCCCAATGAGAGGGCACCACGTGGTGCCCCGTGGTTGGCCAAAATTTTTGCAAAGCGACCCAAGGATCTTGGTGGGGTTTGATCCCTAAACTTGTCAAGTAACAATGCCACGCTCTACTAGTGGACCTTAGAACAATTCTTAACATACATGGATGCCGATTTATATTTAAATTTCATTGTTTGACGCTTTTAGGGAAGGGGGTGGGGCACTTGGCCACAACCCCTAATCACATATTTCCCACAAGACCTACAAAGGAGTGGAAGGAAAGGGGGCAGGGACTGGGATCCAGCCTCGGTCTCATCATGCATAGGTGACCATGTCGGGATTTAAGCAGAGGGACCGAGTGGTGAAGAGCATGTTAAGCAAGTTTTAGACATTTTAAAGAAAGAGAAATTGTATTTGAAGATGTCTAAGTGTGAATTAGGGAAAACCTCTTTAGTTTATTTGGGTCATATTGTTGGAGGGGGTGAGTTGAAGATTGATCCCGCAAATGTTGAAGTCATTGTGAATTGGCCTAAACCCAATAATGTAATAGAGAGTAGGAGCCTTTTGGGAGCAACCCAATATTGGAGAAATTTTATTGCTAACTTCTCATCAATTACAGCTCCACTACATGCTTTTATAAGTGTGAAACATGTCTTTCATTGGGGAGGAAAGCAATAGAAAGCCTTCAATACATTGAAACAGAAAATCAGTACAACACCAATTCTTGTACTTCCAGAAGTTAAGTAACCATTTGAGATTCAAACTGATGCAAGTGATTATGCCATGGGAGAAGTTTTGATGTTGCATGGTAAGCCTACATGTTATCATTATGAGACCTTTACCAATGCAGTAACTAACTATCCAACTTATGACAAGGAGTTGTATACTTTGGTACAAAGCATGAATAAATGGAAGCATTATTTGATGGGTAAGGAAATGAAATCTGCACATATACAAAAGATATGTGTATATACGGAAGTTTCACATACACGGAAGATATGCACATATACAAAAGTTGTGCGTATATAGAAGATATGTGCGTATACAGAAGATATGTGCATATACAAAAGATATGTGCATATACAAAAGTTGTGTAGAACGTAAACCTTTCTATAGGTGCAACTTTTGTATATGCACATATCTTTTGTATATGCACAAACATATATTCACATATACAAAAGTTGCACATATACAAAAATTGTGTATATACGGAGGTTGCACATCTACAGTGGCTGAAGTTGCACATAACTTTTGTATATGTATATCTACCGTATATGCACAACTTCCATATATGTGCATATACAAAAGTTGCACATATACAAAATATGTGCATATATGGAAATCACACACTTCTATATATGCACATTTTTTGTTTGCATATCTTTCATATATTTGTGTATCTTTTTTATATGTTCATTTACGAAAGATATGCGCATATATGGAGGTTGAATTTGTGCACAAATTTTGTATATGCGTAGCTTCCATATATGCACATATAGGGAAGTTGTGTATATGTGGTAGATACACGTGTATAGAAGTTGCATATATATGTAAGATGTACATATACATAATTTATGCGGAAGATATCCGCATATATAAGAAATGTGCATATATGAAAGTCGCACCTAAACAGAGGCTGAAGTTCTACACATCTTCCGTATCTACACATATCTTCTATATATGCACAACTTCAATACTTACACATATATTTTGTATATGCACAACTTCTCTATATGTGCATATCTTCTATATATGTACAACTTCTGTATATGTGAAACTTCCATATATGCACATATACGGAAGCTTCAAATATACATAAGTAGTCACAACTTCCGTAATATGTATATACGTCAACCTCCATATATGCACATATATGGAAGCTTCAAATATACATAAGTAGTCACAACTTCCGTAATATGTATATACGTCAACCTCCATATATGCACAACTTTCGTATACATGCACAACATTTGGATATGCACAACCTCTGTATATGTGCATATACAGAAGTTGCGTATATGCAGAAGATACGTGCATATATGAAAGTTGCAAATATATAGAATATATACACGTATATGAAAGTTGTGCATATACAAAAGTTGTGCATATACGGAAGATATGCAGATATAAAAAAGATGTGCATATACAGAAGTCACAAAACTTTTATATGTGCATCTTCTTTATCAAATATCTTTCATTTATGTACAACTTTTGTATATTAACATATCTTTTGTATATATGCAACTTCCATATACGTGTATATACGAAAGTTGCCTATACACAAAAATTGCGCATATATGAGAGATATGTGCATATACGGAAGATATGCACATATACAAAAGTTATGTATATATATAATATTTACTTGCACATTGTGTTTGAAATTAGTTGAATCACATATTCTTCTCTACTCTAAGCTAGCATTGAGTCACTTTTAGTGCTAGGGGCATTACTAAGAACATACGGTAAGAGAGGTTTATCCAAACTTTCCCTTTACGTCTCTTAACATAGTAGGAATGTCTTCCATGTGAGACATGTAGATAGAACATACTACATATTAAACACTCGGACCTGGAGTTGAAATCATGACATTGATTAATATTCTTATTTTATATGTGTTTGTTTAGGGAACAAAGCAACCTTACTTGGTCCTAGGTCACGGTCATCAAGTTGTAATCCAATTCCAAATTGGAGTGATTAGCTCACTCTACATATAAGAATGACGTAAAATGGCCACAAGCATTATCTCTTTCCAAGGATACCTCACCAATATCAAGTAATACACATATGAATGAAAAATAATTCCATGCACATTACAAATGATGTCCAATGAAAAAAATTACCATGCACATTACAAATGCAATGCCATGATGAATGCATACATGTTCGTATACTAATAAAGAAAGGTCATGCATTGAAGAATGATATAACACCCTTGGTCAAGTACATAGTTGGTTTGCCTACACTTAATTTCAATAAAGATTTTATAACTAATAAAAACAAGTTGTGCACATACATTATAGAAATTTCAAGGTAAAAAATGGGCCTCAAAACAAAAATGTACAAAAAAAATAAACTTTATAAGAACCAATAGGATTCAATATGATGATGTCATCCATGGGAGATGATTCACCATTTTTGGAGTAAAAAGGTTTAAAAAAATAACCTACTCTTTCAACTTGTTTTTCAACTTATCTCCCTAAATTTTACTCAAGTTTCGAGCAGAGTACTCGTTGGATGCATAATTTAATTTTGCATCCAAGGAATACCCATATTGCATAATTTTGATGGACCCTACTACAAGAAAAATGTGAAATACATGAAAAAATGTTATTGCAATCATATTTTCATGTATTTCACATTTTTCGTATAGTAGGGTCCATCAAAAGTATGAAACATGGGTACTCCTTGGATACAAAATTAAATTATGCATCCAACAAGTGCTCCTACTTGAAATTTGAGTGGAATCGTAGGACGGTAATTTGAAAATACAAGTTGAAAAAAATAGTTTTTCCTTTTTCCCCTCCAAAACTTAATGAGGTAATCTAATTTTATTTATAATTTCCACTATTATTTTATAATATTCCTTAAGAGGCCCATTTTAGACCTCAAAATTTCTCTAATGACTTGATGGTAAAAAAATTAATTCCTAATAAATCAATACAATTAAATAACATTCAAATTAAAATCCTTTAAATTAAACATTTAACATTGTAATTTACTACTTGTAAAGTAATGTCCACCCAGTTTGTGGAAAATGGTGTTGACCCAAGAAATCAATTTGAACTTTGTGTTAGAGTGTTTTTCAATTTTTAAAATGTAATTCATTTTAGAATTTATTGATAGTGTAAAGGTCAGTTATGAGATCCAAAAAAATATATGCATATTTTACTGATGCATTCTAAGGTTCATTCTAATTGGTATTCAATTGTCAATTAAATAACTATAACTATGAATATTTTCTCAAAATTTTTAATATAATTTGCTTTACATAATGACAATAATTTGAGGTTACATTTTAAACTTTATATTCCAATAACCAAAAAATTTCTAAAATCATAATATAACAAAATTTATATTTGTGAATATATATATCTATATATATATATATATATATATATATATATATATATTATATATATATATTATATATATATAGATAATGAAATTATCACACAAAGGAACCATGACGATGATTGTTTTCTCTAGGGTTTCGAATGGTTGCAGCCATGGAGGTGCAACCAACTGTAACCTTTATATCATGGCTAGTTGTGATGACTTATGGGTTGGAGGGGCCTTACCCTCCTCGGTGCTGGAACTGGGTTATTTTACTTGTGGTCTCTCGTGTGGGGCTCTTGGAGTCACTCTCTCTTCCAACACATCAATTTCGCAGGATAAGAATCTCAATTATGGATCTCGTACATACACACCTTGTTGGACTATTGTTTGTGTTGAAGTTTTCCCACATATTGAAGGATTGTTTCTTCACGATGAATTGGATGCCTTGGAGTGGCCATGCCAGGGGATGCTCCATTTTTTCTCATCTTGGTTTTATTTCCTTCACACAGACTGATGATATCGCTTTTGTGGGAGGGAGCAGGAATTAGAGAAATTTTGAGGTCTAAAATGGGCCTCCTAAGGAATATTATAAAATAATAGTGGAAATAATAAAATAAGATTAGATTACCTAATCAAGTTTTGGAGGGAAAAAAGAAAAAACTACTTTTTCAACGCATATTTTCAACTTATCTCCCTATGATCTTACTCAAAATTTGAGTGAGAACACTCGTTGGATATGAAATTTAATTTTTCACCAAAGAGGTACCCATGTTGTATACTTTTGATGGATCTTATTAGATGGAAAATGTGAAATATATGAAAAGATGTGATTGCAATCACATTTCTTTATGTATTTCACATTTTTTTTTTATTTATAGTAAGATCCATTGAAAGTATGCAACACATGTACTCCTTAGATGAAAAATTAAATTACGCGTCTAACAAGTGCTCCTGCTTGAAATTTGAGAAATATCACATGAAGATAAGTTGAAAAACTAGTTCTTTATTTTTTTTATTTTTATCTTTTCACCTTTTCACTCAAAAAATGGTGAATCATCCCCCATGATTAACATTATCATATTGAATCCTATTGGTTCTTAAAAATTTGATTTTTGTTGTACACTTTTGTTTTGAGGCTTATTTTTGACGTAAATATATATCTAATGTAACTCAAACTTTGTTTTGTTCTCCTATGTATTATTATTCCTCTGTTATGGCTACTGATCAATCATATGTTTTAAAAGACCCCTTTATTTTTTTCTACGTGCGCATGTTTGACTGAGATTTAGCATAAGAAGGACATAGGATATGGGCCCTATGGGGCAATAAAATGAAATATTACAAACAGTCACCATCCAGGGAGGGAACCAACCAATAATTTGGGTGTAGAGGAAACTAAATCCTTCCAAATTTGCATTAAGAGTATAGAGGGGTAGACAACCCTTTTTTGGATAAAAGATACTGACATTATCTATACTTTGAAACATAGTATTGAGAAAAAATGGTATATTCCTGTTGATTACCAAATTCTCATCTATGCATAGATCATATTACAGGACTGTACACAGATCCAAGACAATGGAATTTATAGGAATTCATCCATTATCCTGAATCTGCGATTGTGTGGTGGAAACCCAGGTTACCAAACACAAAATGGATCTACTTCATACAAGGATGCAACCAAGGGAAAGTCTTCCCTCCCTACCATAGGTGAAGTTTGATGTATATTTTATTATTAATAAAAAGAGTTGTTGATTCTTTCCCATGGGTTTGATTTTTGGTTACTTCCACATAAATATTCAAGGCTTATGCATAGAATTTTAGTATTTCTAGGGTAAAAAATATAGACATATTCGATATATTTTGTCACTTTTTGTGTGTTATAAGAGGGATTTTGTATGTTATTTCCATGGGGAATTTATTCAATGAATCTCTGACATATCATGTGCATTCGTGGCATAGTAAACAATACCCTTAATTTGACTAAATATTGAAAAATACCTCTAAAAATCACATTATTTAACTCCCTGCCAATATGAACCCAATACACCTTCCCAATTTAAAAACCCCTACTTTCACTAGATATTGTAGGTATACATTTTATCATTAACTTTTTTTATACCCCTTTGTATTTTTCCATTAACTTTATGCTCCGTTTTTATACTTGCTAATATAAAAACCCTTTACCCTTTATTATATGCTCAATATATTATGTCATTTTCCCCTCAATATATATACCCCAATATGAATGCACATGGTATGGTGTTTCTCCCCCAGTGAAGCCCCCATGGTTATTTCTATTAGAAAATCAAATCATGTTGGATCCTAGTTTTTTCTCTATCTTCATGAATAAAGGCATCAACATAGCAATCGACTAGATTCATCACCATGCTAACATTGTGCTCCACTACATGAAATAATTAACCTCTCGAGGGATTTGGTAGGGTACCTAGAGCCTATTGCAAGAAGGATCTGTCAATGCCATCTGGATTTGAATAGAATGACAGGGACTTCCATTTCTTAAAGTGAAAATAAAGCTTCACAATGAGTTAAAAGGTTGTAAAACCTTCTCTTACAAGCACTGCTAATAGTGAAAATGTGCACAATACCATGTTTTGATGTATTTTTTGGTTAGCGGGTAAGCGGAATGTTAGTAGTTTGATTTCAGATATCGAGATCATTTGAAATTTATTCCTTTAATCCTACTAGAGAAATATAAGCGGTTGTATCTGGAGATGCAAAAGGAAGTAACCAAGTTTCAAGCACTACATCTTCATCCACCTCTCAAGCTCCAATTTGGAGCTTTTTCATTGAGAAAACACTCATAATCAGATAAGAACAAGATTTTGCAAGGCTTGAAAAGATGGTGAAAAATATAGAAGTTAAGTCTCTCTTCTACACCAAAAATGTTGGCAAGGGTGGTTCTAGAATAACTCCACTTCTCAAGAGAGTCTTCACCAGCCTAAAGGTGAGAGACTTGAAACAATGATCATTCAAGTGTGTTTCCCTTTTTTTTTCTAAAGCATTTGTTTCCATATTTTGAATATGGTCATATCTTGTTTTTTTAGTTATATATATATATTGTTAGATGAGATGAAGTTAATAACAAGGCACACAAAATTAATATGGCATACAATGAATTGATGAAAAGTTATATTAAGACTTAATTTAGTCTCCACAAGAGATGAATAAAGTTGTTTCTAATTGTGAATTTTGTTTTACAAGGAAAAAATTTAAACTTCATATTAAAGGTTTTCATTTTGTTCTAAAATATGTAGTTTCATTTAATAGGGATAATATTTGAACTCCTTAGAAAGTTTCCTTATAGATTTTTTAAGCAAATTGTAACAAAATATTTGTTGTTATATTATTATTATTTTTAAATTACATATTATAGTGTAAAGGTGATGACCAACTGCTTTGTTATTACCCTTCTTATTATTTATATATTATTACCAATTCACATAATTTCCTAAAAAAACAATGCATTAAATTAATTTTCCCTAATAAAAATACTTGTGATTTTTAAACAAATTGTAACACAATATTTGTTTATGTTATTATTATAGTTTAAATGTGATGACTAAATACTTTGCTATTATTTTTCTTATTATTTGTATATTTATCACTTAGTGACATAATTTAAAAAAAATAACTATGAATTAAATTGATTTCATTTTTCTTCGGATTTCAAATCGATCTCTTAAACATGACAGCTTAATCATTATTTTTTTCTTATTCATTATACACATTATAAAGATTTTTCTTTTTTCTTTACCATATAATAATTTTTTTTTTTTTTCAAATTGCCTTTAAATATTATATGTATATTTTTCTTCATGTGAAGTCTTTAAGGATTTCCTTTAAATTCAATATTTTGTAAATAAATTGAAATTTCCAACATTTTTCTCTTTTATAGGAGTTCTAATTTAAATTTTTTAAAATTCTTATACAATTTTCCCTTAAATTTAATATTTATAATTAAGGGGCACGAGTATTCAGCTCAATACATGTAGTTATTATAAGTACCACACTATTACATAAGCGTGTACGTACTCCGCTAAGGTTGGTTGTATTAGTTGTATTATGGTGATTTACTGGAATTGTGACACTCTAAGTTTGGTGATATCAATTATATTGGCTATTTATCTTAGTTATAACAATTAACTAAAGTAATGCTATTTTCAATTTCTATTAGGAGAAGTTTTATGTAAATATTGTTTATTATTTAATATTTTTAATTATTATCTTAATATATAAAAATGCAATTCAGATAATATATTCTTAAAAAATATTTATTATAATATCTATTTATAAAAATAATAATTTAAATATATATATAAAAATAATTTAAATATAATATTTTCTGATTATTAAATTAAAAAACATTTAATTATATCTTTTTTATAAAAAAATATTTTCTCTCCAACAAAATTACCAACCTTAATTTTTTATAAAATAAATACTATAATTAAATGCTTCTGAAATTATAAAGTCCTAATAGGTGCATATAAATCCTAATAATTGCATACGATCAAAACTTCAGATTAACATTGTGCCTCGAAATTTCAAAATTTGAGATTTTCTTATCCAATTAATCTTTGTTTCCAAACCTCAGACCGTTGACTTCGATTTGGAACTACCAGCAGCATGCTGCCTTGCTTGTTAAATGATATTTGTTTAATGGATTAAAAATTTTAAATCTGTTATTATTTAGTGGAGTTGTTTTTAGTGTGATTTTTTCTAAGTTTTTTGGTGGGTTTTTATGGTTTAATTTCTCTAAAATCTGGTAAGAATTTATTGAAATCACAAATAAACTGTGCACAATCGAAGTGTTCTAAAAAAATTTCAAGGTGCTGAATTAATATATACAATGAAAAAAACAGTTTAAATAACACAAATCAAGATTTCACTTAAAATTTTTCCCCGAGATTCTAGCAAACAAAAATCTAAAAAATCACACTAAAAACAATTCCTTACTAATAAGCACAATCATTAACATTCCTTAATAATAAGAACAACCTAAGAACATTTTTAAGTAAATTTATATGAAAGGTAAGTTTTGCAAAATTTAAAATGTTAGCCTCGTTCTAGAAATTATTTAAATATAAATTGGCTTAATTTTAAGACATTAACCTAAATAGTGGGAAGTGAATTAATTTGTTTTTTTTACATAATTTTATTTATTTTTTTATTTTTTTTTAAATTTAGATGATTTATAATTTTAAATGCAAAGAGTAAAGTATAATTAATTTTTATTTTTAGCTTTACAATGGTTTAGAGAATGATATTTCTAACCTAAGGAATGAAGGTAATATCTTTTTAATGGGTGATTTTAATGCTCGAACTTCAAGCAATCAAGCTATCCTTCTAAGCAATCATTCCAACCCTAATCCTCTTTGGTTAGACGAAGATCTTCCTCTAGCTAGCCAGTACAAAAGGAGCTCTGAAGACCACAAGGAGAATTTGTTTGGGTCAGAGCTAGTCACGCTCTGTAGTGCTCAAGATCTCATAATTTGCAAAGGTCTAAAGAAGTGGCCCAATTCTAGCCAGATGACCTGCATCCATGGGCTTGGTAGCAACGTGGTAGACTATCTTATCTCCAATCTCCCTTTATACAACGAAATAATAAATTTTGACATCTTAAACGACTGCAAGCTTGACTCTAATCATAGGCCTTTACTTATAACTCTCAATTTTGTCATGAATAGAGATCCCATAGAAGATAATACTTATAGCCAAAAGAACTTAATCTTTGATAGAAATAAAAAAGATCTCTTTCTAAATGAATTAAAAACTAATTTGATTCCTTTATCTAGTATAGACAACATAGAAGAACTCTATCATAATTTTACTACAACCCTCTTATATTCTATGAACAAGTTCTCAATTGAAGTTTCAAGTAATAAAAGAAATAGAAAAACCAACCCATGGTATGACAAGTATTGTAAAAGTGCGAGGAGAGCAATTAAGGAAGTTGTTGATGAATCTTTCAAAATTGACAAGATAAAAATATACAAAGCCCTAACTAAAAGGAAAAAAAGGCAGTATATTCGTAAAAGACAAGAGAACATCTTACACCTCTCTAAGGTAGCTCCTAAGAAATTCTGGAGGCAGGTTCTAACTAGGAAAACTAAAGATAATAATAAAATTGCTTTACATGACTGGAATTCCTATCTTAAAAAGTTTTATGAATCTCCAAATATCATGGATAACTTTGAAACCTTGCTCACTACAAAAGAAGTTTTCTCATTAGAAGACATTGATTTTGGGATTAATGATTTGGCTAATGGGAAAGCTAAGGACATTGAAGGTTACCAGGTGGAAATCCTAAATATTGAAGGTCTTGTCCTCATCCCCCACATCCACAAGCTTTTCAATCAAGCGGTCAAGCAAGGGTTCCCTAAATCATGGACTCAAAGCCTCATTATCCCTATTTTTAAAAGTGGGGATACAAATAACCCCTCTACTTATCGGACTATTATGATTAGCCCTCTCCTAGCCAAGTTAGAGAGCAAGGAGGGGTGGTAAAAAGATATTAAGTGTAATATTAGAGTTAAACAAGGTTTCCCATCTCCCCTACCCTATTTGGCATTTACATTGACAAGCTAGAAGTTTGTTTAGAGGAAGCAAGATGTGCTGGCATGATCTTAGCTAGGATAGTCCTCATCCTTCTTCTCTACATTGACGATATCATTCTTCTCGCAAGGTGCCCATCTGATCTTGATAAGCAACTTAGACTTCTTAAGGATTTCAGCTCTACCATGGGTATGATTGTTAATACTGACAAAACAAAAGTTATGATTATTAAATCCATGAAGGACACTTATGCTAATTCTATGTATGACAATAGTAACTTGGAGGAAGTGTCTTCCTACAAGTACCTAGGAATTGATATTCATCACAAGCTCAACTGGAACTATAGCATTGAGAAAAGGATTAATGGGGGATGGAAAGCTTATTTTGGTCCTGAAAATAATTGTAAAATGACAAACCTCGTAATGTGGGATAGAAAGAAGTTCCTCTTTGAAACTTTAGTCATTCCGGTTATCTTATATGGATGTGAAGTTTGGGGTTGTAGCATCTCTAGAGAATCTTGGAGAAAGATTAAGCAAATCTAGAAGCATTTTATAACATAACCTCAAAATTAAAAGCAACACACCCTATCCTATTCTCCTTAAATAAGTGGGTCTTTCCCCCATCGAGAGCCTAGCTATGACTAGGCTTTTGTTGTACAAGCACAAACTCAATAACATAGGAGACCATAGACTTCCTAAACTAGCTTTAAATTCTAGCCAAAACCAACTAAGGCTCAAGCGAGGCTGTATAAAGACACCAAGGCCTGGTTAAACCTTTGGGAGATCGACGAGAATGTTGCATTGCAAAACATTAATAACATTAAAAATATCGTTACTTCTAAGTTCAAAGAAAAAATGTGGTGTGAAAAAGATTTAGCAGCTAAAAGAAAATTAAGATATTATAAGGAGATCATCAACCCCACCCTAGAAGATCACAAGTATCTCTCTGTTTTAACTAGCTCAAAGAATAAAAATAATATAGCCAATATTAGAACGAATTCTCATGAGCTCCACAGTGAAACGGGTTGTTGGATAGTTCCTAAAACACCATGGATGGAAAGGTTCTGCCATCTCTATGAGAATACGAACATCGAGGATGAAAATCACTTCCTCTTAGAGTGCCCCATGTAAAAGCACATTAGATCTTAGTTTCAAAATCTCTCTTGCAATACTGACCTTCCTAGCCTTTTACGATGTCAAAATTACAGCGAGCTCAGAAGGCTTCTCTCCAAGCTTATTGAGCATAGGAATAAAATCTTAAATCAAACTAAATAATGCATTTCTTTAGGTCCGATAGACCAAAGTTTGGTCTCAATGGACGTTAACCATCATCATCATCATCATCATTATGAGATACAAAATTTTTAATTTTAAAATTGGGATGATCGAGGAACTTTAATGTTAAAAAAGTGAAATTCGTAACAACAAAATTTGATAACATTCCCCCTCATTTGATTTGTTTTTCAAAATTAAATAATATAGTTTAATCAATAAAAAATAATTCAAAATGTATATATAAATCTTTAAAAATTAATATTAAAATATTTATTAATTTATGTTATTTAATATTATAATCATATTAGTTATAACATTACAATATATTTATTTACATAGTATCGGAGCCCTGCTCACTTCATAATACCACTGTAGGTTGTTATTCATGCTCTAACAATGGTAACATTTGTTCTTGTCTCAATCACCAGCAGGTGAGATTAACAACTTGCTTGGGATGATCAATTCTAGTTCGATGGCCACATGAGATAAATTATTAATGTATATATATATATATATATATATATATATTATTATATATCATATATATAATATATATATATTATATATCTGTGTGGGGGGGGGAGCGGTGCATGCTATCAAATGGGGCTAGGGAAAAGGTAGGAGGTGAAGTTGTTAGAAATGGGTTGGGTCATTGGAGGCCAAACGAACGAGTCCGCATATCAAGGTGAATATTGGTTTTCATGATATGGCATGGTGCCATGAATTAAGCCACTAATGATTGGCTTAGTGATTTGTTGTTAAGAATTGCCAAAATTAGGTGCTGAGTATCTATGAATTTTTCACATCATGCCCGCATTTAACGCATCATCTTTGAAGTTCTCTAGACATAACACGTGCAAAAAGCATGTTGACAAGCCCTTGTGTATTCAAGTGATTGAAATGAATGATTTTAATGACATCCACGAGGTTGAACAGTGTAAGTGACCTAGAGAATAACAACCTTAACTAATATTCGTATTCCTTTCAATGTCAGATCTTCTTCTATGAGTCTTGACTAGAAGACTAGCAATATGATTGATCTTATCTTTGTCAAATAGATGGTGCATGTTTTCAACCTTTAGATTTTTTTCGTATTGAATGTGGATATCCTTATATGTTTCACACTCCATGACAAAGTGTCATTCTATCTCCAAAATAACCTTATCACTGAAAATGCAAGTTCTCTCTTCCCAAACTTCCTTGGGGATCTTCCACCGACAAGTCTCACATCTAAGGTGATGTGACCCTTTTCTCAACTGTGCCACTAACACCCTTGTTTTTCCTTTAATAAATTCTCCTAAATATGTTTTCTCACCATGGTCACAAGTTGGGTTGAACTCTTTGATGTAGTATGGTTTTTTACGCCCATTGTGATTGGTCCACATGGCAGTCCTAAATTTTTCCATCACGATTCTTTTTGTTTCTTCATTGGTGCTAAGACATTCATGCAGCTTGATATTCCACTTACTCAACCATTTTTTGTTTTGCTTCATCCAAGTTTTCTTCTTATGATCTAATCCCTCTTCCATAGCTATCTTGGGCCAACGTTTGTTATCCATGTTTCTAGCCTTATTTAAATAGCTTATTAACCTAATTATCGTTGTTGCCTCCAATGGAAAAGTGCCAACTTCTCCAAAAGGATGTTGTATGACACTGTGGATTTAACTTTGATATTTCTAGTAATTTATGTATTCTTTCTAATTGCCTCCAGTTGCAAGTTGACATGCCACTTCCCCATACTTCACAACCATAGAGAACAACTGGCGTAACCAACAAACCAAAAAGGGTTTTCTTGGTTTTCCAATCCCAAAGTTTAGCTTTTCTGCACCTATTTTGGAGTAAGTATGAGGCTCTCCATCCTTCATGAATTATTTTCATCCAAAAAGTCTCCCAATCGAGCTTCTGGTGTAATTCAATCCCAAGATATTTGTATTCTTTCACTATCTCCAGAGGACTACCTTTGAAAAGAAAATTGTTTGGTTTGTCTTTTCTACTTAAAGAGAAAATCATGCTTTTGGTCTTGTTAATGTTCACTTTCATTGCATCCCAACATCCTGAGAAAATTGTTTTGAGGCCTTTAAGTGTTCTCTTAATCCATGTGCTGTTTTTGAGATTAGGATAAGATCATCAGCATATAGAAGAAACTTTACCACATAGCTTACTAGAGGAACCCCTTCTCCATCTTCTTTTCTTAACCAAACTTCCAGCTTATCAATATATAAACCGAATAAAATGGGGGATAGAAGACGTCCATGTTTAACACCAATATCGCTACCAAAACATTTGAACATTCCTTCACTTATTTTGATTTTAGCTCTAACCTTCTCATAAAGTCTATCAACTATTTCTCTATACTCATTTGGGATACCCAACTCTTCCATCATGTTCCATAGTTTGTCTCTAGGCACTGTGTCAAAGGATTTCTTGAAGTCCACAAAACAACAATAGGTTGTTTCACCTTGCTTGTCCCAAACTTTCTATATCAAATGTCTAAGGGTGACACAATGGTCAACGGTAGAGTGTTTAGGTCTAAATTTTGCTTGTCCTTTTTCCCATTTTACCTTACTTTCTACCCAACTATTGATTCTTTTCTCTATCATGCTCCTAAAAATCTTGCCCGTCGGGGGGTTGACCATAATAGTGCAGTAGTTAGAGGGGTTATTGATATCTCCACTGTTAAAGAGAGGAATGACGACACTAGTAGTCCACTCTCCTAGAAAGTCGTCTTGGATGATCCCATTGAAAATTACTTTTAAATGAGGGGGAATGAGCTCATCCCCATTTTAGGAATATATGTCTCACCAGGCCAAAAAAAAAAAAAAAAAAACTTTCTAATTTGAAAAAAGCTATGGATATACACTTAAAAATAGTATATAATTATATTATATCATGGGTGGATACAAGATCATCTAATAATGATATTGTGACTCGAAACTATTACAATAATATATTTAACATAAACTCATTATGTTATTTACAAATTACAACAATATAGTCATTATAAACTCACCATGTTACTTGCAAGAAATTAAACTTAGACTCATCATGTTATTTATAAGAAATTACATGAAATTAGCTTTAGAAACATTATCTATTATATATATATATATACTATATATATATATATATAATATTTATATATATATATATATATATATATATATATATAATATATATATTATATTTAGGCTATTAATCTAAATACATATTTTAGGTTTATTATAAATAAATTTGTTTATAAAGGAGACTCTCTCTTTGTCCCCTATCATCTAGTCTATTTTATAATAATTTATCTTCATAAACTTAAACTATTAACCATTTAATATATTTGATATATGGAAATTCTTTTTATTTATTAAAATTTAAAATTAATTAAATTAAATATATTAATCTATATCAAGCTTTGATTTAATTTCTCAAGAATTAAATTAAAAATTCTATACCATTCCCCTTAATAATAATTATAATGTTTTAAAACCTTTTACTGTTTAATAATAATTATCAGTGGAATATACCGTTCTAATTAAATTTTTGCCTAATTAAATTACTGAATATTACAGATCACTGAATATTCAGATTTTCATTTACCTAAATTGCTTTTAACTCCAGCTCCATGGGCTTCAATGCCATCCCACACGATCAAGAGCTGGACCACAACTTTAATGACTACATCACATATTCATTTGTATTTGAATCGAGGCTTACTCTTTAATATGATAGCTCTCTCCACACCTGGAGGCCCAAATAGTCAGATAACTTGTTACAACACAAGACCATGTCACATCTGGAACATTGACCAATATTCCTTTGCAATTGTATCTAGATTTAGGTTTCAAACTCATGTACATGTTGCCTGCACCCCTAGACCACTAGATGCTTGGATGTCCTAGCACGATCCCTACTTGGGAAAAGTAAATTACAAAGAAAAATCCACCAAACTAGTCCTTGGCACAAATCTCGAGCCTTTAGGAGCTGCCATGTTGAAAGTAAAATAACCAATCAGAACTTTCCACATGGTTCTCTTGCCATGTCATGTCTTCCATGTCATTTCCACATCATATTCCAAGTTAACGAATGTCCATGTGTCACTCTCCACTACTACCACGTGTCATCTGCCACCTATCCAATTGGACACCAAAAGGTGCAAAAAATAAGAGTTCCATGTGTCATATTTTTTGGCTGCCATTTTGACGTCCTCTACCACCTTGTGCCACCTATCTTGCTACTTGTATTGCCATGTCAGATAGGGTCCACTTGCTGGATAAGGTAAGGAAATTCATATTTAATAGTTTTCTTAAGCATTTCCCTTCTATACTCCTAGAGGCTCAAATGCTCGGATATAAAAGAGAGATTTGGAGGAATCTGACGTCTAGATACTAAGCCAATGTGAAGTGCAACAAAGGGCCTATATGTTTGCAAGGGGGATTGAATATCTTTGTGTTATCACTCAGGTTGTCCCTAGTGCTCCTAAATAGGGATACGACCGAGGTAACCACAAACCAATCTTTGGATTACAGGTTCTAGCCCACCTGTAATCGGAGAGGGCTCTCTCCTTATGATTCAACCATAGTTGATGATTTTAGGCTAGCTTTCTGGCTTCAAGGGAGTGTTGACTGTGATTGGAAGGAAGGTAGGATTCTCGAACAAAGAAGCAAGGTAAGGAGTGATAAGTTTCGAACCATTGGGCATGGAGTCATAGATTGAGGCTTTCTTGCGTTTTCTTGGTCACAAGGGGATACAGAGCGGGATAGCCACACATGATACAATTATCGGTCTGCTGAAAGTACAGAATGGACATTAGGGATGAAAGGCAAAGGAGAATCATTTCATCATGCTGAAAAAGAGGAGAAATGGATGAATGGGATCCAAGAGCAGTTAAGAATTCTTAAACATGCACTCATATGTGAAAGAAACAACGTAAACAAGATCATTTAAGTATACATGCTCATAACTATTTCTGAAGAAAACATTGAGAAATGCAGAAATTGAACTTAAGGTGTAATGAAACAAATCTTAAGCTATTCTTTTTTCCTGCAATTTAGAAGGCGGAACGGTGGCAAAAAACATAAAATTAAACAAAGGAGAGAAACACTTATTGGATCATGTAGAAGCACAGGAATTACGTAATCATTCCTTGGCCAAGAGAAAACATCAAGTAGTTTCGCAATCCATGCTTCCAACAATCTTTGATTATGGAAATTATGACAATTACAGTGCGAGTCTCTGCTCGGAGACAATGCTGGAAAGAAAACTGACCAACAACTACTACCAACCAACCAACCCCTCACAACATTGCTCAGGGTGGTATTTATAAGCAAAATATCGGAAAGACATCATTACAAGTGACCTCGACAGGTCTACTAGAAAACTCTTCAAAAATCTAAGTGTTGCTAGAATTAAATGCAAGTAAATCTTTTTGGTTGCGCTGGGGGCAGCTGAATCAGAACAGGTGACGAGGTGGCCCTTGGGGGCTAGATGCGGTGCTGCTGGAATGATTGTGCTTTGGGAACTGCAGTTCAGCTCTGGTGTGAATTAAATGTGCAATAATTATGATTTGAGAGCTTTAAGTGGTTTCGCCCTCTTTCTATGAATCTGCTGGAAGATATTAAATTTTCTCCTGCTTCGGGCCGCTCCTCAAGATTTTCACTGATACTCTTTACCGCTACATTGATGGCCTCCGCCGTCGACTGATACTCTTTGACACGCTTGAAGCTTGATGACTTGATCTGATACACTTTAAACTCTGTCAATGATCTGCTGCTATCTTTAAACCGGATCATTTTGGTACGATTGGGCGATTTTCGGGCTTTTTCGGCGTGCAATGGGCTAAGAAATCAGAAGATTCCCCGAAGATTCCTCGAAATGGTCTATTTCCCGTAGCGATGCGCGATTAGCGCTTCGCGCTAATCGCGCATCAAAAACTGCCTCTGTTTCTTGTTCTAGAGCTCTGAAGTGCGATTTTTCTTCCTGCGTGAAGTTTCGGCTTTCTGGCTGCTGACGTCAGCATGACGTCGACTGTACGGCGGATGACGTCAGCTGTGGTGGGTCCCTGGTACAGAACGACGTGGTGCGGTGCTGATACTGGAGGTAATGCGATGAAGAAGCTCCGATGCGATCGCAATATCGCATCGGCAGGGAATGGAGGGTGCTTGAGTTGGACATTAGGCGCTTGCGACCGTCGACCGCCGATATCGCACTATCGCGTCGGGTGGTGACGGATGGGTGATATCCTGCATGGAGAGAAAAGTGCGATGTTGCAATGCGATCTAGCTTTAAGGTTCTATGGAGTGTAAGTTTTGGGAGGAAAGAGCAAGTAAGTGGGTGCGAAGGGCATTTGAGGTTTCGGAAGGGGTCCGATTACCTCAGAGGGATCTTATACTTTGGAAGGAGTCCATTGTATCTGGGAGATGGTTTGGAGGTCAAGGGTTCTT
>APFE031138066.1:45257-57251 GCA_000404065.3 Pinus taeda
TAAATCTTTTTGGCTGCGCTGGGGGCAGCTGAATCAGAACAGGTGACGAGGTGGCCCTTGGGGGCTAGATGCGGTGCTGCTGGAATGATTGTGCTTTGGGAACTGCAATTCGGCTCTGGTGTGAATTAAATGTGCAATAATTATGATTTGAGAGCTTAAAGTGGTTTCGCCCTCTTTCTATGAATCTGCTGGAAGATATTAAATTTTCTCCTGGTTCGGGCCGCTCCTCAATATTTTCACTGATACTCTTTGCCGCTACATTGATGGCCTCCGCCGTCGACTGATACTCTTTGACACGCTTGAAGCTTGATGACTTGATCTGATACACTTTAAACTCTGTCATTGATCTGCTGTTGTCTTTAAACTGGATCATTTTGGCACGATCGGGCGATTTTCGGGCTTTTTCGGCGCGCAATGGGCTAAGAAATCAGAAGATTCCCCAAAGATTCCTCGAAATGGTCTATTTCCCGTAGCGATGCGCGATTAGCGCTTCGCACTAATCACGCATCGAAAACTACCTCTATTTCTTGTTCTAGAGCTCTGAAGTGCGATTTTTCTTCCTGCGCGAAGTTTCGGCTTTCTGGCTGCTGACGTCAGCATGACGTTGGCTGTACAGCGGATGACGTCAGCTGTGGTGGGTCCCTGGTATAGAACGACGTGGTGAGGTGCTGATACTAGAGGTAATGCGATGAAGAAGCTCCGATGCGATCGCAATATCGCATCGGCGGGGAACGAAGGGTGCTTGAGTTGGACATTCGGCGCTTGCGACCGCCGACCGCCGATATCGCACTATCGCGTCGGGTGGTGACGGATGGGTGATATCCTGCATGGAGAGAAAAGTGTGATGTTGCGATGCGATCTGGCTTTAAGGTTCTATGGAGTGTAAGTTTTGGGAGGAAAGAGCAAGTAAGTGGGTGCGAAGGGCATTTGAGGTTTCGGAAGGGGTCCGATTACCTGAGAGGGACCTTATACTTTGGAAGGATTCCATTGTATCTGGGAGATGGTTTGGAGGTCAAGGGTCCTTGCTAAGTTTTAGATAAACTGAGCAATTCCTAGGGGTACTTATGGTTATTTTTCAACCAGGGGGAGGGATATGTATATAGGGGGATTTTACTTAATATTAATAAGGGGATGGGAAGAATAGGGAGCTAAATAATAATGTTAGTGGTTAATATGGAGGTGGTAAGAAAGCGCTAAGTTCGAGAGAACTTGGGCTGTTACAAGGGGGTAGGACCATGCTTAAGAGAAAGTATGGAACAACTTTGAGTAAAGCAGATCTTTACTCAAGCTAGCATTATGAAAATGATGGAACTTAAGAGGTGTCAAGCAGATCTTGACCTCTTTTGGGGAAGTTAGTTAATGATTGGGGAAAACAGAGGAGGGGAGTTAGTTATACCTCTTTTGAGCTTCTTGCATAGAAATTCTTGCTGATTGTGTCTCGAATGATATGACACCTGAAAATCTAGAACTGGTCAGCAATTAGGATTCAGCAACCTCAGAACTACCTACCCAGCCTACTTACCTAACATTTTTTATTCTTTTGTTTGGGGTGCACTTAGACTTGCAAACCCATCATTCATTTTTCTTTTGATGCTTTCCTATCTACATACTACCCTTATGTCTTCCAGGGCCCAGATTAAACTGTTGGGCTCCTCTGCTTCTCTACCTATCTAAGAATCTGCCAAGATTAAACTGTTTGGACAGATTTACATTCTCTATATTCTAAAACAGGAAATTTAAACCTAGGGAGACCAAGATTAAGCTGTTTGGACCTCCCTTTAACCGAAAAATTGGCGATATCGGGATAACTTTACAAAATTTGGAAGGAAATTGAATGAACTTGAAGTAGCCTTCTTCTCTTGGAGACTGTTGAGCAAATATGGAGCATTGCAGCATGCAAAGTATGACATATTTGGCCTGTAAAATGCCAATCATGAAATATGAATAACCTGCTGCAGCAGGAATCTAACACTTTGAAAGCATAAGATATCTTGAAAGGCGTAGATAACTGTTGATACCTAGATATGACGATAAGATGGAACTTTGACCATTTAGAACATTGTTTTAAGTTCTTCACTTCAACTTCATTTTCAACTTGATTCTAGGAGAAGTTTCATATCCCATTGGAAATGTCTTAGAATAGTATATTCAACCATGCAACTTTCATTCTCATTTTGATTATGGAGCTAGATAAGAAATTCCTTCAAAGATATGTTATCCAAACTACAACTTTGACAACATGTTATTCACAATCAAAACACACATTTAAAACTCTCCCAATGCTACGTGAATTTGACATCAATGCAATTATAGTTGACATCAATGAAAACCTATGTGCAACACCCTAAGATAAGAACCAAAATGTATTATCTTCTCAACCAACTTATTGTCAAGTAAATCACTGAGTTATTAACATAAGCCTTGAAAAGGTGTAGGTGCATTGTCATGAATATTCTTTTGTACAAAGAATAAACTTGTTTCTTGGCTATGATGATGCATAATCATGTTCAACAAGAAATATCAAAACCAATGATGGATTCCAAATCTTTGATGAAAATATTTAGGTAGATGCAAACCATATTCATACATTTGAAAATTACAAATATGTGGATGTAACCAATCAACATCACCAATGAGGAATAAAGTGGGGAATGCTATTTCTAATAATCCTTCGATAGTATATTCATTTATGGGAGAGGAATCAATATCTAACCAGTCTAATAGATTATTAAGTCTAGAATCTACATTTTTCAATAAATTTACTTCTTTCATCCACTTCCCTTCATTCATTGGGTAATAAAGAAACAAAATATGAAAGATGAGAGTACCAATGATTAGGGGAGAATTAATAAATGTCCACACCATTTCTCTCTATTTCATCAATATCATGATCAACAAATTGCAGCTAGGTAGTCACATTGGTTAGCCTTTTCGAGAGAGTAACAACTAAATCCATGTTAATATAAATATCCTTATAATATTTGTCCATTTGAATTTTATAAAATATTGCATCCATTATGTTTTATCTCTTGACATAACATTCATAATATTTGAAGTTAGAATGATATCTCCTTAGAATTAGGAAGTCATGTTCTTCAATTGTCATAAGAGGTTCTTTGAAATCACAACTACATCTTATGGAAAGATGATTGTGTGGCCATTATATTTATATTGGACACCATGAGCATGTGTCGTTTTCAATGTTGGATTAACCCAAGTCATTAGCATATCTTCAATTTGGGTAAGAACTCTTAGAACATGAGGTTGTTCATTGGGATCCATGTTATTAAAATGAGAGAAGTAGCAGCAATGTCTCTCATTCTTAGATATTTACAAATAGGTCCTTCAAACCATCTAATAAATTGAACACAAGGACAACATTTTGATGATAGAGAGGTTATCAATCTTGGACCATTTTTTTTATGAACTTCAATCATGTGTATGCCAAAATGAAGTAAAGTGCTTTCATCTTCTCCATCTAGAGGAGCTTTAGGCTAAACATGATGTGAAGCATCCCATTGAATGAGACCATTTCTTTGAAAATTTTAATCCATAATATCATGGGATTGTATACTCATAATTTGGTTTCATCTAATCATGTCTTTCTTAGACACAATTATAAATGTTAATATTAAACAAGGGCATAGCCAAAATGAGAAGTGAAATTGTAAAAATGAAGCGTAAATTAAATACATTAAACATTTACATTTTCTTTCTAGATATATGGTCCATGTTCAATGAGGAAGGTAAATAAATTGTCTTGGTTAATAACGAGCATTTATTTCTCTAACTTTATTGAGTGGAATTTTGTTTTGCAAACAAACAAAAAATAAAACATGGATGAAATAATTAATATAATAGATCAAATTGCATAAAAATAAAGAAAATTGATACTTGAAATACCCATGTTGTTCCAAGAGAGATAGTATGGATAGATTCTATGGGAGAGAGCAAATTTTCTCCAAAATGAGGCCAAGGAAAGGTAGATGAAACACTGGAAACAAAATGTTGCATATTTTCGACCATTTGAGCAAGCTTATTCTATCACCAATAAAATTAGATGATGTTAATTGTTCAAATCCATAAATATGCATATCTTGCATACTTGCTACATGCTCCAAACACAAGGTTGCATTAGTAGAAGACTAAGGATTACGGTTTGTAGGAATACTATCTTATAAACACAATTTTTTTGGAGAATACTATTGTTAGGAGATTATGGAAAACATTCATTGTAAGGAACACTACTGAGAAATGTTCTTCACATGATATCATCCAAGCTTCGATACTTACCATTACTAGGAAATGATTATGAATATTAATTGTCATTGTTGTTTTTCTACAATACACAACTCTTCTTTATTCATTTATTGCATATCTGTTTTGTGGATATTGTAAATGTTGGATTTCATTAGCCCTCTCATGTGATGCACAATAAAAATTTTGTTTCAAACTATGCCTACTTGTGTCTTGACATTTCTACAAACATATACCAATACTTATGAAATTGATAAATAAACATGTAAATTTAAATTCTTAAATATAAACAATATTTAAATACATAATAGTAATATATAGATATATAAAAAATTATTTGAATATTTTAAAATATAAAATTATGAACTATTTTACTTGAAATATTTCAACAATATTTGAATACATTAAAATAGAGAATGGAGCATGTAAAAAACAGTAAAAATGAAAATTATAATACCGTAGATAAGTCCAACTCACAATTTTTGAAGGTTCAAAATGAATTAGATAAATCCATGTCACAACTTTTTTAGTTCAAAATGAAGTCTACTAGATAACACGATATATTATATTAGAGAAAAAAAATATGCACAATGAAGTCTATTAGTCCATCTCACAAATTTTGTTATTCAAAATGGAATCCAATTTCAATACATTACAATACAAAATGAAATATGAACTGTATTAGTCGATATGAAAATTGACAGCACAACAATTTTTATGACATCTTTGAAAACATGTTAGAACATATATTTGGAAGCATTAAATCCTTAGGAATGATATCCATAGTCAAGAATAGAATTCATAATTGGAACAAGTGGGAAAATATTTCCACTTTCAATAAGATCATTGCATTTTTCAAGTGATGATAAGTGCAACCCATAGTTCTCCAAGATGGATACATTATCCGTAATTTTCATAATATAACCAAAGTTAGTCAACAAATCATATGATTTTAATGGAAATTCCATATGTGAAGAGGAAGGTAGCTAGGGAATCTATTACTAACATAAGAAAAATGTTAATACAATAAGTTCCATATGAATCCCCAATCATCTTTAAAATAGTCCAAGATTTACTCATTGTAGGGTTTCCTAAATTGAAATTGTCAGCTTCTTTAATCGACCAAAAAGAGGTCGAACCATTATTGATGAGGCAAATAAATTGGTTCTTTTCCAATTCCAATGACATACATTGTATGTTAGTAATAGGAATAAATGAAAAACCTCATATATTTGTAAAAATATCTAACCAATAGATAGTGTATCCATATGTAGAGTAATCATCATAATCTTTATCTAAATATAATGAAGAAACTTTTCCTTTATAGAAGACAACCTCCCTTAGTGGATTTGTGCTCAGGAGATGTCAATCAATTTTTCATGAATTAACTTCCTCTAATATAGAGAAGAAGTCACACTCTCCAACCCAAATATGTCTAATATTTGTAAAAGTATTCATAAAATGATTAATTGCAACAATAATTCTTTGAAAGAGAAAGAGTTGTAGTGATAGATAACATAATCATTAATACAACTTCATCCTCAACTATGTATATTAAATCAATAAAAGGAAAAATAAAATAACATATGTCGCATTTATCATTAACGTAAGATCTAATAAAGAATATCTCTTGAATATCAAATATTCACAATTTTTTCTAAATCTTGTCAGCACAAGAAATAGAAGACAAAAATATTAATTGAACAATGTCAAATGGTAGAAACTTCTATATTCCTTGAACAATAAAGAAGCTAAGGGAATTCCTTGAACTAAAATAAACATTGACCATTATATAATAAAGACAAAAAACATTAAACTATATTGACATTATCAACTATATTAACGATATTGAACCATATTGAAACTTTCTTTTTGTGTATGTAGGTTTCCACAATCAACCAACATGTTGTATGCACTTTTGGAATTATATTGTGTATTCATATTGGATATGCCCAACATCTCGAGCAGACACTGCACCCATCATTAGGGACTAATGAAGTATGATGTTCGAAACGAGTACATTGAGGTAAATAAATAAGAAGAAGAGTGGATAATTGTTGACAAGACCATTCCACCCAATGAGATGTCTATATCTTGAATATAAGTGCCATTAATTATGATTGGGGGGTGGGGGAGTTCAACCATGATAATTGAATTTAGATATAAATTAAGAATTAAATTAGATTGATGTTGGCTAAAAACCTACGACTGTGCAACAACTCAACTCTGATCGCCTTTCTCCAAGTTCGGAATGGTTAAACTCCATCAAATATGGTGAACTTAATTTCGAAACCAATACCAACATTTGCAAAATTGAATCTACTTTCAATAGATATAGATTTTATGGAATTTCATAGATATTTGCTAATTTTAACTAATTTTCTAGTAAAATGTGTGATTCTTTTTTTTAAGGTCATCATGGTTAAGTGAAATAAAAAATTTGTATCTTCCAAAATACACTGTGAAAAAATATGGAAAATTTATGGTGCATTATGTTGGTTCGTCTTATTTAATGGGTAGTTTTAGATTTCTAGTTTTTAACTAATATGTTGGGAAACACGACACTATGTTAAAAATATTCAAAAATGGCAGCTTTTACATATTGGTTCATTTCAAAAAATTCTAGTAATTATGATGTGCATTTGTTGGTTCTGTAAATATAGCCATATCGAAGTAGAGACTGTCTAGATTGTTGTAACACAATTTTTTTTTCAAAAACACAAGGTTAACAAAGAATACACTAGTGCCAAAAAACATGACCTTTTATGAATCCCTTGATTTTTAAAGAACACACAGTCAAACAAGTTGACATATCAAACGCGAATAAAAAATCTGTAAAATATAAGCAATAGAAAGTTAATAAAATTTTTGACAAGTTTTCTTTTTATTGTAAAATGAAATTCTAAACATAAAAGTTTATTTGGCTTGCCGAAATTTGAAAAACTTCTAAACCATAATGTGTAATATTTACTATTAAAATATTCACAAGGCATGCATAATTACATCAATAGTACATCGTAGGGGAAAAATGATCCCTATAGGGTTAGTATGTGAGTCTAATATAGATCATGAAAGTCAAAATTTACATGTTGTCCTCTATACACTTCAAAATTATCTATTGTTATGTAAGTATAAATCCTTAAGTATCCATCCAAAAAAAGATAATAAAAAAAAATACATTTCATTGGATACTAGATTATTCTTTGGTAGCTATTGTTGTGGATTCCTTCTTGTCCTCTTGTCCATTCCCATTCTCTACTAGCTTGTTGAGGTATGGGAAATCTGGGTTCTCCTTTTTCACCAAGTTGATTTAGAGGGGAGAGTCTATGTCTTTCCTCACAAGATGGAGATTTAAATCCTCCAACTTTTCCATGATATAACCAAGCTCATATTTAGATGTTCCAATTTCATAATTCTGATCAATGAGCTACTTCATAACTACTATTAGGGAGGAGGCTAGTTAATTATGGTGAATTTGAAGTTTTATAAAGGTAGAACTCACATATTCGTCATCATCTTGCATCTTTGTAACAACTTACAATAATTTAACATAGACAGGGAGAACTCACATTGGGGAATTCCCAAAGATTTTTGTGGCATTGCATTGGAAATAAATAGCCTAAACTAGTCTTGGATGCAGGGAAGAAACTCTAGTAAGATGAAATTAGAGAAGAGAATAAGATAATAGTAAGCACGAAGATCCAAAAAAACTCTTTGTCTAAACCCATCTATTGGCAGTGGAACCAGTTGAATTCATCAACAAATTGTGCTAGGAGATAAGATCTCTTGTATGCATGAAACTCGATGCCCATGTGTAACACTAAACCTCGAGGTATCTTTTGCATGGGAAAGGACCTTTCAATTTTTGGCAAGCTACTCCTTTGATCATCATCTTGAACATTCACCTAAGGATCGTAGCTTCCACCTTCAAGGATCTTGAATTAACCATCATGTTATCTTGCCATATCTTTGCATAGATTAGATAGGGGAGCAAGTGCATAGGGGGAAGTAAATATGGATTGTTGTTGATACATCCTCACGTGTGTGTGGGCATGTGGCCACCATCATCCACGTTGCAAGCCTTTTCTTCTATCAATTGTCATGATTCTTAGGATCCATTAAGGTTTTGAATGTGTAAATGTTAACCATGTTTATGGAATCAGACATTTGTGTTTATGCTTGCTAACCTTCAATTCTCCCTTTATTAATTTTACTCCATTATTCACCAACAAGTCAGACTCCATGTTGTCTTAAAATATGAAAGGCTTCATAATCCTCAAACTTATGAAGCAACCCTTTTATCCTTAAAAAGAGAGCCTTCAATTTCAAATTGCTTGGAGGGGATTCTTTGTGCAAATACGAAATGAAGAAAGAGGAATTCCATAATAAAATTAACCTAGTGGTTTTCATAAATATAGCTTGAAGAAGTCTCTCATATAGACTATAGACTTATGCTTAATTGTTTAAACATGAAATTAGACCTTGAAAGAATAAAATTACTATTTTTCCTTCAAAGTAATATAGCACCCATGCTACCCCTAAAAAAAGTATGCATTTCGATGTGGAACTATTAATATATTTTGAACTACGTTATATCGTTTCAACTACTTTATGTTTATATATTTGAATTACAATTTCAACTATATAACTTTTTTTGGATATACAAATTGCTATGGTTTTACCCTATATTATTCTATATATATATATATATATATATATTATATATATATATATATATATATATAAAACACTATGTTAAAGCTATACACAAATGTGTAATATAAGATTGAATTTATATTCAATTTTCTTATATAAAACTAATTTGAAAATACATAAAAATAGACATTTCAAAGTGAAAATATGAATGTATTTGATGTCAAAATGTATAACAAAAAGTATTAGAGCGTCATGTTAAAATTACATAAAAAAATTAATAAATAATTGGATTGATACTAAAGTTTTCAATATAGAAGTTTGAGGGGTAGCTCAATTGGTGATGGCAATGGTATGAAGTATTATGTAAATTATGAGATTATAGGTTCAAGTAAAATTGATTTACCCATGTTTGTGTCCGAGGGGTGGACGTAGGCATCTAAATGTTATAGTGGTAGTGGTTGGAATCGACCCCATGCCACACAAGTATGAAACTGGTTCAATTTTCAATTCCTCTATATATTAAAAAGTTATATTCGAATGCCAAACTATTGATATATTTCAATGCATAATAATATATACTTTGAAATTATATTAAAACTACATAATTTTTATTTATTTTGTAAGCTTGGTAGGACTCTGTGATGTTCGAGTTTTACATGTCCATTATTCACCCTGCTACCGGGGAGGGTAGCAAAAGATTTGAACCCAAGATCTCTAGTTCAGTTAGACTTCATTCCACAACCATCATCACTTGAGCTATCCCAGGCGGACTAAAAATACATAAAAAATATTAATATAACATTGAATTGATATTAAAGTTTACCATATAAAAATAATTTGAAATTATATCTATTTGAAACTATATTAATATATCACATGAAAATTACATTTTTTTTTTATAAAAATGGATTGATATTAAAAAAAATTATATAATGATTTGTATTAATATATTTGAATGTGTAACAATGTTTATTTTTATACTATATTAAAATATTCTATTAAACTCAACATAGATCCATCTTAAATTTGGACATACCAAGAATTTAGAAGAATCAAATCTCTCGAGATGCAAACCTCTTTTCTAGTGCAAAACTTAAGTACAAATTTATATCTTACGAGATTTGATTCCTCAAAGCACTTGGTAGATCTAGAATTAAGATGAATCTACAGGGTTTCGTAATAATATTATTATATTTATATAAATATCACATCTTCTCTTATATAAATATTCTTATTTTTATTATAGATGTAGCATTTTTCTTTGACATGGATAATCTTATATATATTATAATATAATATATATATTATAATTAAAAAAAAATATTATAAAATATTGAATTTTCATATGCTTATTAATTATATTTAAATATGAATTTTTGAGATATAATGGTTGTGAATATAAATTATCATTTTAATATATATGGTCAAATGGATAGATATATATATCTATATATATATAGAGAGAGAGAGCGAGAGAGAGAGAGAGAGAGAGAGAGAGAGAGAGAGATTTCACATTTCTATCCTTGGAT
Source organism: Pinus taeda (assembly GCA_000404065.3). Lineage (NCBI taxonomy): Eukaryota > Viridiplantae > Streptophyta > Pinopsida > Pinales > Pinaceae > Pinus > Pinus taeda. The sequence goes on from APFE031138066.1 coordinate 55,700, forward strand.
GGGGTGTAATAAATGATAAAAGGTTGAGGCAAGGTTGGCGTCATTCCACCAGGCCATATGGCTTGGGAACATGGCAACACACCCCCATAATGGCTCTGTTTATGACAACTACAAATGGTATCGGGGAAATTGATGAGCCCCAAATTTGGTAACTTGTTGGGCTCATTTGGCCTAATTATCCTTGTTCAGTCCTTGTTCAATCCTTCATTTTTCATAGCTTATGTATTATTTTTCAGTATGTTTATGTCATTTGCACGAATAAGGGTAGTAACTCTTCCTAGGTGGCTAACACGTGCTCATTTCAGGTTTTTTGACACATGTTGGAGCAAAACCGAGCAATCATGGGCTAGAAGACAGCCAAGCTTGAGGTGAGGATTCGTAGGGGGGTTGTCTATGGCATTAAATAGCCCTTCCTCGAGATCTTCACCCCCAACTCCGAGCTCCAAAGGCCACCAAAACCGGATCTAGAAGGTAGCCAAGCAGATTTTGGAAGGGAATGTCTACTCACAGTTTGGACAGCCAAGTCCCATAGATTTAGGAGGCCAGCTAGGGCCCTCGTGGTGTATAAATGTTAAGGCCTCAGCCTTCGTAAGGGATTTTTGAAACCATTGCATATTTTGCACTACAGTGCTGTTAGCTTTAGCTTGTTATCTTGTAGCCATTTTGGCATAACTCTTATGACTATTTTTTGATAATGAGAAGCAGTCTGATTTTATATCAACTCTGAGTTTTCTATAGGAGCCATAGCTCTCAGGGTTGGGCCCAACCTGAGAGCCCAGGGCATCCTTTTTGTACTGTTACTTTTCCTTTATGCATCGTTGTTTTCCTTTTATGCATTTGAAACGTATTTCTGTTAGGCAGATTTAGTTGTGTTGATTAGATAGATCATTGTTTATGAATAGAATTTCTTTAGGTGTTTAAAATAGGTTGGTAGGATAATAACAGAAAAAAGCTCCAAGAAAAGGGTCAACAAAACTCTCGGTTTCACCTCATCCTTATTGGACTAGGGGCTGGAATTGAAGAAACAGTGTTGTCCCAACAAAAACACTAGTTTGCTTGACCATGCAATCCTTAGTGTATTGTTTTCATTTGCAGAAATTAGTTATGGGTTTAGATATCTGAAATGTTTCTTTGCATAGTTGATGTCCATGGTTTTCTTTCCAAATAAAGCTACTGTTCGTTCATGTTATTGATATTTAGACTAGATTAGCCAGGACTTTGATTATTTGCAAGACTTTGTTGATTCGGTTGAATGTACACCGTGCGGGGCATATCTACCACTCTTTCATCCACCTAAGCTTCATCAGAGCCACCTGTTCCATCTCCTAGCTAGGTTCCTCGTCTCTCATCTGTCCTTTTTCCCACGTAACCCTACCTTCTTGCTCAATCATTGTCTTAGCCTTATTTAAGCCAAGTCAGCCTTCTACACCCTCTCACCACTCCATCCACCAGTCCTTAGGTCACCCTATGCCCATATCCTACCTCCCTATCCATTCATGCATCTTCCCTCACTCACCCATCCTCTAAAATCCACTTTTTAAACATCCTGTAG
>APFE031138066.1:63964-75266 GCA_000404065.3 Pinus taeda
AAAAAAAAAAAAAAGAGAGAAAAAAGAAAAAAAAAGAAAAAGAAAAAAAGAAGAAGAAGGAAGAAACAGAAAAAAACAAGTTTAATCTCTGGAAATTATTGCAGGTTGCGGGAACAAAATGCAAAAAAGAGGCCTCTCAACTCAAGGACAAGGGTCCCTACCAAGCTACCAGGCAACCTCACATACACTCCCTCCATGAACACTCATTTTTTCCAAGGTTTGGACACAATCTGGTCATGGTTTAACCCTCTATAGGAAGCTACAGGACTTTCTACAGGAAGTTCTGTATTTCTATAGGAAACATCCTGTAGGGCCTTTGGTCGGGCCAGAATCGATTATGAAGAAGGATTTGAAGCTTGAAGTCTGTTGAGGAGGCATGAAACCACTCTTTTCTTCCATCCTCCACTTGTTTCACCTCCTTTCACCGTCATTAGCACCATCTGGTCGAATATACCTACACAGTCATACCAGAACCCTATTTTTTCAGATAATAATTTGTATTTTTCAAATCAAAAATAAAGCATTCAGAGGTTCGCACACTTTACCTGTCAAGGCGACCTCAAGACCCTTCACATGTGAACGCAACTCTGTTTATTTCATCATGCACCCCAGGAGGAGAAACGGCTACAAGATGTCCTACAGGAATCCTGTAGCAGCTGATCCGGCTGGAGCACATACCATGAAGACACCAGCAGCTCACGAAGCCGGTGCATGCAGCATTCACCTCCAGGAAATCGGGTCTCAAGGTCTCGTAGCTAGCAACAGCTAATGAAGAGGAGCTCCAGCACCTATGCACGAAGCAGCAGCAAGCAGATCTAGCATTCCTCATCCCGAAACCTGAAAAAACCACGTCCACGGCCGCACAGGTAAGTGCCTAACCTTATTTCATCAAATTACATAAGCTATACTCTAAATGTGCATGACTGTGAGAATGGACGAATTGAACAAGTTTGGTAGCCATTCAACTGGCCACCACAGCCAGTCAGACGGCCTTGTAGGATCCGAATGGGCTTGGTTATGTCGACAAGACGGGCAATTGACACGTGGGAAGTGTCCAGTCGGGGAGAAGCGGCAGTATGACAGGAATGGTGGCGGTGAATGCAGAGGGAAGAATTCGGCGGTCAGGGACACACTGAGGAATGATGGCTATGACGTCGGCCAACGGATCGGCAGGGACAGCTCATCCCCACGCCATGAATTCCGCAGCATTTCAAAATCAGCCAGTCGAAAAACTTATGATACACTGCAGCCATTTACACTCACAACCGTTTTGCAGCCGAGTACGCGTCCTCCTCCTCTGCAATTTTTTAGCCCGAGTTCTTGATCTGTTCCAACGTCCTGCTACTGCTCAGACTCATCCAGAACCACCGTAATGTCCTCCAGAAGCTGTGAACGATTTCTGCAAGAAGTTGTGCTACAAGAAACCCAGCATACGAAGAAGCTTGGACTGTTCATGTCGAGGGTGGCAATTCTCAGTGAGGTAGGCCTGAACATAACTTTCCCATGCAAATAATTCAAAAGGTGGTGCATTCGACATGTTGAGGGGGTAGGGAAAATGTGAATGCAAGTCTGTCTCTGAATTCAAAAGTCGTTTTCTTATCGCTACCTGAAATTGTCTTTGTGGTTTGCATGCGAGATTTTCTCCACGAGTCTTGAATTAAAATCCCTCCTGTACAAAAATTGAGACACTGTCAAGGCTCATCGATGAAAAATTATGAATTTTGTACGACTTTGTGTATAATGGAGACGTAGCTCTGTGCTCTGTGTAGAGAAATCTCGAAGTCCTCCTTCTGTATACAAGCAGGCAAGTTCATCACAGGGGAATTGATACAAAGATACTGTTTTTTACGCTCTGAGAAGGAAACACACCCAGAATTCCTTGTATGCTTAAAGCGCAAACAAAAACATAGTTTTTTACCATGCCAGGAGGTTTCATTAGAAAAGAACCTTCAGACTCCAAGAAATTACGGGAAACCCCTGAGGTGGTGGATTTGTTTTCCCGTGCACACTGGATGTCATTCTGTGACAAGCTTCAAGGTCATGATGATGAAATTATAGAAGAATTCCTAAGGTCCCTGAAGCCGAAGTCAAAGAAATTGGTCATTGTCAACTTCAGATGATTGACCCTCAGACTCACCCCACAGCTCATTAGTAGAGTAACTGATCTACCGATGGGGGTAACCTAGGATAAGGAGGAGAGAAAATTGGGTTAGAAAGCTAAGAACGGGTTCTTCTTGCCAGAGGAACAATTTTCAGAGGACAAGAATGGAGTTTGAAGAACTAGCCTACAACCGTTCTGGAGTGAAGTCAGCCTCCAAATTATGAAGTATATTACGTGTGAGGGGCGATTTAGCATTGTGTATGGCTATCATTTCCGGTTGCTCACAGAAATCAGGCACCAAATGGACCTACCCTCAGATAAAAAATTGAGCATTCCTTACTTCCTCTTGTAGTCCATGATTGAGTGTGCCACCAAACTGAGAGATGGGACACCAGACCAGCTAGCCCATCATGGGCTTATCAAGCTCCTTTGGGAAGATGCACTCCACACTTACACTGCCCTCTCTCCTGGGAAATTTTTTGGAATATGTCTAAGGATGATGACATCCGAGTTTTGGCCGAGGAGCTCACTTCCTCCAATAGCGAGGAGAAGGAGCACACTCAGGCAGAGAAGAAAGCTAAAGGTCAAGAAACCCCGGGAAAAACACCAAAGAAAGAACAGAAAGGAACACAAGAAAAAGGCCAGGCTGCCAAAACAGGGGGTGGTAAAATTACACCAACACCCAGGGAGAAAAGACTATAGAGCAGGGTAGAAAGGACTGAGAAAGTCCAAGCCAGTAAGGGCACCCCTAAGGTAGCCTCAGCCAAGCTAAAGGAAAAAGCCCCCTCAGCCAAGCAGGCTAAAACAGTGCCATCTACTTCTACAGGAAACCAGAAGGATATTTCTACAAGAAGTTTAAAAACGGCTTCTACAAGAAGCCAGAAACCAACCACTACAGGAATTTCTACAGGAAGTCTAAAAAAAGGACAGCAGAAGGAGAAATCGGCCAAAATTCTAGCTAGGGAGGCAGCAGCTGTGCTGGCCACCCTAAGTACCTCTCCCAAGCCGAAGGAAAAATGAAAGAGGGAGACTGCTCTGTATTTTAAAGCAAGAAGGAGTGTGAGGATTAAGACTGGCAGACCCCAGCCTCCATCAAAAGAGCCAATCACAATTGTGGATACCCCTACCACACCAAAGGATAGGTCCCCCTCCAAGGCATCCATTACTTATGAACAGGGGAGCCCGGAAACATCCTCATGGAGAGAAAGGATGGAGAAATTGAACTCGGAAGCCTCTCTACATGATTCCAAGGCTGTTCTACAGGAAACTTTGGCTAGGCTGAAAGAAACTGAGTAGATGGAGAAAAGAGTAGCCAAGTCACCACAGGAGGAGGAGAAGACCGATGTCATCATGGAACCAAGCCCCCAGCCCAGCCTGGGATCTTATTATAACTTTTTGAAGGCCAACAAAATTATTCCTCAAAAATTCACAGTGCCACTGTTTCTAGCATTAGAGGAAGAAAGAGTACGAACCCACACTTGGATGAGGATCACTAAATCCAAGGGGGTAGCAGATAGGGGGCCTCTGGAGGAAAGGCTCAAGGAAACACAAAGGGAGTTGGCAAGAGTACGGCATGTGGAAAGCTCCCAACAGGCCAAGTTAAGAGAAGAGAATGGGCTGCTTAGACAGCAGCTACAGCTATAGGGACAGAGGAAAGAAGAGGACACAACAACCAAGGACACCACAGCAGAACCTCAAGAAAAAGAAGGAATGCAAGCTAATCTTGAGGAACTAAACTGGTAGCTACAGGAAAGGGAATTGCAGGCAGGCATAGAGATACAATCTCTAAAACAGAAGATGCAAAAAAAGGAGGCACAACTGGCCTGCATGGCCAGTTGGGCAATGGAAGCTCTGCAATATAGGAAACCGGCCAAATCCTATGGCCTATACCTAAGGGATCAGTGGCTGTAATTCCAAATCGACACATTGGCACAGAGGGGTATCTCCCAAATCCAAAACCCCCAGCAGTTCATGGATTTATGTAACATCAGTTCATCGGAAGATAAGGCTAAGCTTTCAGAGTTTTACCTTCATAATTTGGCCCTTCCGAACATCACCTCGTGGGACCCCAACACAACAATAGGGGACATGCAGCCGATGGCAATGACCTCATGGTTAAACCATGAAGAAAATAGAGTGGCCGAGGTCAGAAATGTCATGGACCGAGAACTACATGAACCACTGCTGATTAGAGCAGAGCCAGGGGACCCCACATCATTGATATCCGCTCACCAGCACCTAGCAACCAACTCTCAGGCTTTATTAGAGTACATGGATCGGCAGGCTTAGGCCATAGCACACTTCGAGGATATGGAACGATTATTAGGGGACAATTGTGTTCATGCTTGAACCCGTAGGTGGAACACATTGTCCCACAGCCTCAAAATCAGGGAATATCACACTCCAACTCGAATGAGGGAGGCCTTGGCATGAGTGCCTTTCTACAAGAAGTCTATGCAGAACCTCCAGGCAAGCCGGATAGGCCTCAATCTAAGTCCACCTTTGCTTTTGGGATTGTTAGAAGGAGGCACAGAAGAAGAAGAACATAAGCAGTGGGAAGAGGTGGAAAGGAAGGCCGAATTCCATGACAGTGAGGAGGATACTACTTCAGAAGCCTGGGATGTGAGGGTGGCGATTAAAGAAATGAAAGATGAGGAGCTAGACTAGTTGCTTAGAGGATGAGTAACCCTTTTAGCAGGGGGGTGATGATGAGCCCCAAATTTGGTAACTTGTTGGGCTCATTTGGCCTAATTATCCTTGTTCAATCCTTGTTCAATCCTTCATTTTTCATAGCTTATGCATTATTTTTCAGTATGTTTATGTCATTTGTACGAATAAGGGTAGTCACTCTTCCTAGGTGGCTAACATGTGCTCATTTCAGGTTTTTGACACATGTTGGAGCAAAATCGAGCAATCATGGGCTAGAAGATAGCCAAGCTTGAGGTGAGGATTCGTAGGGGGGTTGTCTATGGCATTAAATAGCACTTCCTCAGGATCTTCACCCCCAACTCCGAGCTCTAAAGGCCACCAAAACCGGATCTATAAGGCAACCAAGTAGATTTTGGAAGGGACAGTCTACTCACAGTTTGGACAGCCAAGTCCCATAGATTTAGGAGGCCAGCTAGGGCCCTCGTGGTGTATAAATGTTAAGGCCTCAACCTTCATAAGGGACTTTTGAAACCATTACATATTTTGCACTACAGTGTTGTTATCTTTAGCTTGTTATCTTGTAGCCATTTTGGCATAACTCTTATGACTATTTTTTGATAATGAGAAGCAGTCCGATTTTATATCAACTCTGAGTTTTCTATAGGAGCCATAACTCTCAGGGTTGGGCCCAACTTGAGAGCCTAGGGCTTCCTTTTTCTACTGTTACTTTTCCTTTATGCATCATTGTTTTCCTTTTATGCATTTGAAACGTATTTCGGTTAGGCAGATTTAGTTGTGTTGATTAGATAGATCACTGTTTATGAATAGAATTGCTTTAGGTGTTTAAAATAGGTTGGTAGGATAATAAAAGAAAAAAGCTCCAATAAAGGGGTCAACAACACTCTCAATTTCACCTCATCCTTATTGGACTAGGGGCTGGAATTGAAGAAACAGTGTTGTCCCAACAAAAACACTAGTTTGCTTGACCATGCAATCCTTAGTGTATTGTTTTCATTTGCAGAAATTAGTTATGGGTTTAGATCTCTGTTTCTTTGCATAGTTTATGTCCATGGTTTTCTTTCCAAATAAAGCTGCTATTCATTCATGTTATTGATAGTTAGACTAGATTAGCTAGGACTTTGATTATTTGCAAGACTTTGTTGATTCGGTTGAATGTACACCGTGCAGGGCATCTCTACCACTCTTTCATCCACCTAAGCTTCATCAGAGCCACTTGTTCCATCTCCTAGCTAGGTTCCTCGTCTCTCATCCGTCCTTTTGCCCACGTAACCCTACCTCCTTGCTCAATCATTGTCTTAGCCTTCTTTAAGCCAAGTCAGCCTTATACACCCTCTCACCACTCCGTCCACCAATCCCTGGGTCACCCCAGGCCCCTATCCTACCCCCCTATCCATTCATGCATCTTCCCTCACTCACCCATCCTCTAAAATCCACTTTTTAAACATCCTGTAGAAATTTCTGAACATCCTATAGAATTCTCTGAACATCCTATAGAACCCCTGCAGACTTCCTGTAGAAGCTCACAAATGAGGTTTCTTGATAGCCAAACTTTGTGAAACTCTCTGGAAGGGTGTTAGGGAATCCTTAGACCCTCTCTAAACCTTCCCAACCTTTTCCAATCATTTCTCCTCCTTGATCCACCCCTGCACAATAAAGAACAATGAAAGCATATGCATGATGAAACTGAAAACTTAGTTAAAAATACAAAAAGATGTTTTCTTAGGATAGAGGTAGTCTGGGCACATGTATTTTACCTTCATAGAAGTAATGGCATATCTTTCAGTAGTTTGCATTCTCATCTTTGCATCAATAGGACTAGCTGGTAGAATTAGGGTTTGCTAGGGTTTGCGCTTTCCTTCAGTTTTTCAATCTCTTTTCGCAAATAGATTAGCATTCTTCGAGTTAGCTTTCATCCATCAATTAAAAAGATTCTTCTAAGAGCTCATAGAAGTTGGCTTAAGCTCCTAGCGGACTTGTGCCAGCTGACCAAGTGACAGCTGCGACAAGAGCTAGTACTTGTGCATACAGCACCGTCGCTTCCAAGTTTGTTATGAACTACCGGGTTGATAAAAGTAAAGAAGGGAGTCCCAGGAGTTGCAGCATTATTGCTGCAATACTGGAGCCCACCAGAAATCACCACTCCATTAGCTAAGGCCCAATACAATTTTACCTACACTCGATGATTCTCAATTTCCTCCAATGCATGTAAATAGGTCCTGACACTCAATATGTAGACCTGGCCGCCCTGTATGACTAGTTCATTAATGCAATGCATTATGGAGGTTTAATTAATTATCCAATGGAGGTCACTCACATCAAATCATAGTTCAGTGTTCTACATGCTTATCTTCGGTCTAACAATTTTCACTCTATTGCTGTGTTGTGGATTCAGGAAATGGGGAAAAATTTTTGGCCTTATGTCCATGGTTGAGGCATTATATTTATCCTCTCCCAGGACTTTAGTTTGTTTAGATGGAAGAAAGTGGAAGGATTTATATTTAAGGTCTTCATCTATTCAGGCCTAAGTCTCAGGCCTTCAGGATAGAAAATCTAGCAAGATGTGGTTTTTTCCTCTATAACCCATGTCTCTTCCATCTCCAGCTATTGGTAGAGGTTTTTTTATGAATTTAAGGAGCACCTTGTGGAAGTTCTTCTAAGCAAGTATTTTTGGTAGCCACATCTCTTTGTCAAAGTTGAAATTTCTCCTATAATTTATTTTGGCTCCCATTTACTCAGGTTCATAACCATTGTCTCTTCTCTTGGCACATTTATCCTTAACACTTGTATGGAATTTTTTGGTTCCTCAAGTGTTTTCACAACTCTTGGTGGTTTATTTTATCCTTTCTGTCCAACATAAGCATGGTTGTATTTCTCTATGAATTCCTTCGAGCTTCCTCCATTGGGTAAGGCCCTTCATAAGGCCATTTCCACCGAGAAGTATCACTTCTCTTCTCGTTTCTATCCCGACCCTAAGGGAACTCCCATCTTTCCCTAGAAAGGTTACACTCTTTAAGCAATGAAAATTCCTTGTTAGCATGTCTGTGTTCATCATGAGGGCTACCTGTTATTAGGAACATGGGGAATCTGGGCATATTAGGGCACAAGTTCGAGTAGAACGTGAAATTAGATTGTTTTAGGAGCTCACTCCCCAAACAATCCAAGCAGAGATTTCTCATGAAGAACAAGACATAGACAATCAAAGATGGATTCTCTTCAACACAAAATTTCTTACAGATGTCATAGATTGGTTTCTTGGCACTGGGAACATGTGTAGTTAGTACAAGAAATATATGTACATGGTGAACAACCAGTAGCACATTAAATTTCTACTTGGAAAAGTATTGTTAGATAGACATAAAAGATGCGAGGATATTTTCTTGTCCTTGGATCACATGCAATGTCAATGACAACTCTCGATCTTTGGTTGGGGCAAATTAAAAATCATATAAGCATTCCTCAAGACACTAGCTACTCTTCAATCAACAACAATGAGCCTATACCTATAGAAGCCAACTATTCAGATAATTCCTATTAGTTGATCTTTTTATGTTGTGTTTTTATTTTTTTATGTTTCAGTTCTCTCCTCATTCTCTTCAAGGCCTTGAAGGCCCATTATTAATCAGGTTTATCTTGAATCTTCTTTCGGTAATCTTTTGTCTTATGCTTTCCTGAAACGATTGAATTTCTAGAATTGGTTGGGTTTTCCAAGTGATTAACTGCTCTAAAATTCTCAAATTTAGCATGTAATATCATATTTGAAGGAAATACAAACTATTTACTTCACGAGAATGAATATCTATCTATCTATATATATATATATATATATATATATATATATATATATATATTATATATATATATATATATATATATATATATATATATATATATATATATATATATATTATATATATATATATATATATAATATATATAGATAATTATATAATTTATTAAGTTTTATATGTTTATTAATGATATATTATAAAATATCTATTGATTTTTTATTTTATTTTTTCTATAGCATTGGGAGGTATCCCCACATGCCAAAAGGCATCCCAAGTCAGCCAAGGAAAATTATGAAAATTAAAAATTAAAATTTGTACTTTTTTTGGGCTTCATGTATGCCGCAAATGGTCAATTTGGTCGACCACCATGAAGGGGTGTGACTTTTGGTCAAAATTCATCCATTTGACAAATATAAAAACATAAGTTGCCTTCCTCATTTGACTAGTTTTATAATCTCACACTTCTATTTTATAAACAACACATGTGAAGTCAAGAGGAAGAGATCTGAAGTTTGACAAAGATAATGAAGCTACCATTTGAGTAAGTTTGAACTAACCTATTTGAGTGAGAATATGGTGCATTTTAGTGATATTTTGATTGAATTTAACCACAGAGAAAAGGGCAAGTTTAACAACATAAGAGGAATCCTTTGACCATAGTCAGCCACAATTGGTCACAGACCCTTTAACCGCAGGACTAAGTTGACCTTAGGTCAAAATTTCATATTGTTGACTAGCATTGACCAACATTGATTTCTCTTATTTTTGGTGTTTTGACCATCATTGATTAGTTGGTTTTTGACCAGGATTGATTGGTATCTTGGATTTGGATTTTTGGCATAGATTTCCAGAATTTTTTTGGAATTGTAAATATTGTTGAAAAACAATTTCTCCTTTGAAGGAAAATTGTTGGTTGTCCCCAAGGCTGGGTTTTCCTAAAGTAAATTTGTTTTCCCTATTGTGTATGGTTGTCTCTTTATGATCCTATTGTTTTCATTGCATTATTCTTGAAATTTTTTCTATATAATTGCTTAATGATGTATGTGATATAAGATAACTTGATTAGAAATCATTAAGAAACTTAATTATCAAATAACAAGATCAGTTTCTACTATACAATATTGTAGAAAATTCAACAATATCATGGTTGTGGATATGAATCATTATTATTTAAATTTATTTTAATGTAACATGTATATTATGATTTTTTCCATTTTAGTTAAAAAAAAAAATACGATGTAACAAATTGAATTGAAATGATTTATTACTTTTATTACTTTTAAATTGAGTATACATTATGTTTTATTGCATCAAGAGGAACTCTGAAACCTAATATAGGTGAGATGTGTGTAATGTAAGTAATTAATGTAATTTAAGCAAGTTTATTAACATTTCTTAAATGTATGGAAATATAACTGTGTGTAGGGGAAATGGTGTAATGTAAGCATCTCAACATTTTCTAAATGAAAATATATATATAGGGGAGATGTGTAGGCGTAATGTAAATAAGTAAGCAAGTAAGATGTAAACTACAAAATGTAAAATGCAAGAGGGAGATAGTGAAAAGGTTGGGGGGTGAAGAGAAAGAGAGAGTATGACGGGGGAGAGAAAGAGGGAGGTGGGAGAGAAAGCTAGAGAGTGGAATTGAGAGAGAGAAGGAGAGAGGAAGAGAGAGAGATGGAGTTGGAGGGGGGCAGAGAGAGAGGGAAGAAGAAAGAAATAGAGAGAAAGGTGGAGAGAGAGAGAGAGAGGGAGTGACAAGAGAGAGATAGAGAGAGTGAGAGCAAGAGGAGAGTGGGAGGGAAGAGAAAGAGGAGAGAGAAGGAGAGAGAGGGAGAGAATGGGGCGAGAGGGGGGAGTGGAAGAGGGAGAGAGACAGAAATAGATAGCTACAGAGAGAGAGAGAGAGGGAAGAAGAGAGAGATAGAGAAGTGGAGCAAGGGAGAGATATATAAATATAGAGGGAGAGAGATAGAGAGATAGAGAGACAAAGAAGGAGATATGGAGTGAGATATATATATAGATGGTATTTGGAGAGAGATTCAAGGGTGAGAGGGAGGGGGAGATACAATGTTATTCATTGAAATAGATGCATTGATTTCAGTGTAGATGTTGGTTTTTAATTCTATTTGCATGCTTGCAGTAGATGAATTTATTTTAGAATAGATGTTTATTTTTTATTTGATGTAGCTAGATGTACGATGTACATTAATTTCAAAGTAATTAGTTTAGTAGTGTGCATTGAGTTCAGTGTAAGCGCAAAAAAATTATTTATGACGTGCATTGAGGGAAGAGAGAGAGAGGAGAGGGAGGAAGAGAATGGGGATAGGGAGAGGGGGAGAGGGGAGAGGAAGGAGGGATAGACATGTATATAGATATGGAGAGAGTGTATATGTTTTGGGGGTGAGATAGAGAGACAAAGGAGAGACGGAGGGAGATAGAGATATAGATGGAGGGGCGAGAGAGGGAAGAAGAGAGAGATAAAGAGAGGAAGAGAGGGAGAGATATATAGATCATAGAAAATTTTAGGGGCGAATGTTCGCCCTTTGGCGAAATTAAGGGGTTTTAAATTTTTAGTGGGCGAATATTTTGTATCATAGTACATTTTTACAAATCACCTCAAATAGCCCACCTTATTTTAAGGGAGAGGGTAAAACAGGTAAATTTAGCCCTTGAAATTAGGAGTTACAACCTTCCATTCGCCCATTTTCAAGAATAGGTTTTATTTAAGTGAATCCATTCG
>APFE031138067.1:8167-37408 GCA_000404065.3 Pinus taeda
GCTTTTAGTATGGTCCAGTTTTGACCATTTATGAGCAGTTTTTCAGTGGAGAACTTCTGGGAGATGATGTAATCAGCTGACCTTGTTCCTTTAGGTAGTGAAGCAACACTTTTAGGGACTTAGGAGCCCTTAGTTTATGGACATTTATGATTGGGGTTGAAGTGCCCAAAAATGCCTATAACAGGGTTGACAAAGTCCCTAACACCAAGTTCACACTTTAACTTGCACTACAATTTTCAAATGTATCTAGTCCTAAGCTTACACTATAATTCATACTGTAAGTTTTAGATGTATCTAGTCCTCGTCTATGTGCTGAAATTTTCAAATGCATTTAATCCTCAACTATGCACTAGATTTCACATGCATTGTAATGAGTTTCAAATGTATCCGATCCTCAACTGTGATAGGACTGTCCTACCATACCAAATTACCAGATTTCACTCAATGTAATCTTTAAATGTATCCTGTCCTCAACTATACTACCAGATTTCACAAATAGGGAAATAGTGAAATAGTTGTAGTTGACAACAATGGTGGTTTTGAAGAAGTGGTGGTAAGTGGCAATCAAATGGCACTAATTAAACATCAGATTATTCTTCAAAGCATGTATAGCTACTGGCAGCATAGAATACTACCAAAGCTTCACAACACATATTGAACTCAATCACAGATATGTTCCCAAGGGGTTTGTTGAGCCAATGTGTAATTAATTAATTGATCTCAATTTAAGTAATAATTGTCACAAATGTATTGACAAGTGTTGCATACTCAATATGTATATAATTGATTAAACAAATTTAAGTAATATATGGGAAATTGATTTGGATCACAGGGGAGGAGATGGGAGAGCATGAGCAGGTAGAGTTTCTACAGATCCACCTTGACATCCCTGTGAGCATACAACCAGACAAAGGATTGCAAAATTGACCTAAGGAGAATCTATTGAAAAAGTAATGAGCGGAATGGAAGGGGGGGAGAGATTCCCTCCTATCGAAATATTGCAACAGGTGAATCTAGCCAACATGGAGCAACCATCGGAAATGGAGGAAGAGGAAAAGTAATACTGGTTTTGGGAGCTAAATGGCAAGCAAGATTGGGAGGGAAATGCTCACTAAGGGCTGCTAAAATTCCAAGATTCATTATCCAAAACAACAAGTTGGAGGAATATTGAAAATACATGAAGGACCACACCCTTATCTGCAAATTCATCAGGGCTTGGCTGATAGAGAAAGAGATGATAAAATGGATCTAGTGACAGTGGCAACCGAAAGGGCACATCAACCTCAAGATGGGGGCAAAGGGGTTTTTCATAGTGATATTCTCTAACCTGGAAGATAAAGAGGGTTTTCGAAGACAGGCCACATTTCATCAATAATGCAGGACTCTTCATTAGACATTGAGAGGAATGCTACAACCCAGACCAGGAAAAGATCTTGGCCGCCCCAATTTGGGTACGAATGTTTAGCCTACCAATGGACTTCCAAGATCCAGAAATCATGGAAGGCATTGATAACTCTATTGGAACCTTTGTCAAAGTGGCAGATTCTACATGAAAGGATAGATATACTTCCTATGCTTGGATTTGTGTGTACATGAACATCACGGAGCCAATTCCAGGTTATATAGAACTGAAATACCATGATGAGATATGGCAACAACCTCTAGACTATGAACATATTATTTTCAGGTGTTGCCGATGCCATGAATATGGACACTTGTACCAGGCATGCCTGCTCAACTAGAAGGAGAATACCTCTACGAAGAAAAGGACAGGGAAAACGATGGAAAGGGAAGATGGGGAAGGTTTTCAGGAGGTGCAATGAAGGAAACAGAACCAGAGACAAACAAAAAACTAGAGAGCAAGCCAAAATGAGAAAGAAAAAATAACCCCTAATAGGTTCACTATTCTCCAGGAGGATGAATGGGGGAGCTCACACCTGACAGCATCATGGAAACATAAAGCCAAAAAGAAAAGGAACCAGAGGGTAATAAGCTGAAGAACATGGATGCAGGAGTGAGTAAAGGAAAGGAGGATACCATGCAAATGGTGGAGAAAAACCTAATGGAGATCGATAACCAGAAAGAGAACCTAAGTGCTAAGGAGAAAGTGATGAAATATTTGTTGCAGGAATGGAGGCATTTGGATGAACGATTCATTCCTAAAGACTAGAAACAACTCTACAAGGAAACCTTCAAACAGTAAAAATACAAACAAGGCTCAACAATTATAACCCAACCAGACCATCTAGGATCTCAAGTCAGTCAAGGAAAAGACAAATAAACACAAGGAAAAGGGAGAAGGAGTGGGGAAGGAGACAAATGAATGAATCCATCTAGATGGTTGGAGAGATGCTAGTAAATTATGGAAGAGTAGTTCCATTGTCAGAAGTATTCCAAAAACCTCTAAAATTTGAAATTATTATTACAATATGGAATATTAGAGACCTCAACATCAGAGGAAAACAAAGGTACCTTAAAGAGAGATTGAAGAAAGATAAGCCTAGTATTATGATAGTTTAGGAAACCAAAATCAGTGAAAGAAAATTGAAAGAGATTTTGGAAGACTTTAACCTGAGTATCAGGTCATGGCCCAGGGTGCTAGTGGCAGTGCAGGGGGATTGGAGATTTTATGGAATCCTGAAGAAGTGTGGTTCGAAAATTTGGTCAACCCACCTAGAATTCTATCAAGTAAATTTTGTAACATAGGCTCCAAAGATTGGGTGCTGCTTACAGGGGTCTATGAGCCTCATATCCCTAGAGAAAGAGGACCCTTCTTACAAAAGTTGGCAAACTTGAGAAACCTCTACCTAGAGGACCTGTGGATAATTGGAGAAGACTTTAACATGATCACAACCCTAGTAGAAAATAAGGGAGGAATGTGAAGGGTGGATGCGGATATGGAAGCCTTTAGCGAAACCATCATAAATTTGCACCTCCTTGACATGCCAACAATCAACGGTGTTCATACTTGGAACAATAAAAGGGGAGGGGCACATCAAATCATGTCCCAACTGGATAGGTTCCTCCTCTCAGAGCAAGTTATAAGTAGAAGCCTTGATCCTCCCATGTAAGGGGTCGGATCACTCGCTGACATGACTGGAAGTGGACTTAAAGGCGAGTCCTAAGAATTGACTCTTCAGGTTCAAAGCGTTCTGGTTAAGAGATTAGGGACTCATTAAAAGAATCGAGGAATGGTGGAAAATGAGTGAACAACATGGAAGGAACTTTATGCATACTTTCCAGCTGAAACTCAAAGAGTTATAGAAGAAACTTAGGAAATGGAATAATGAAGAATTTGGACACAATATTAAGGACCAAAACAAGATAAATAAGTGCATGACAGAAGTTCAACAAAAAATTATATAGGAAGGGAGATTTGAAGAGCTTGTTCGAGAAGAAGGAATGCTAATAAACAAGATGGAGGAAAGAAGAAAATAGGAAGAGATCCTATGGAAATAGAAATCTCAGGTTCATTGGTTGCGGGAAGGTGAACGAAATACAAGATTCTTCCACAAAGCCATGGTGCATCACCGACACCATAACATAATCTACTCCTTGAAAGATGAGGAAGGGCATATAAGAGTCCAACATGAAGAGATGGAGGAGTTCCTTGTACACAACTTCAAAGACCTACTCTCAGAGCCCCTAGAAAATAGAACGGAAGCCATACAAAGAATTACACAACACATTCCCCAGTGAATAACTCGAGATCAGAACCTGGCCCTCATGCGTGCTGCTACCTTGGACGAAGTGGAAGAGATAGTAAACTGAATGAAGAAGAACAAAGCCCCAAGACCTGATGGGTTCATTGCAAAATTATATCAAGCCACTTGGAAATTCATGGGACAGAATATCCTTGAGGTAGTAGAGGAACCACGTCGAGACCAAAAGGTATGCCCCATTTTGAACTCTACTTTTATAGCTTTGATTCCTAAAAATTTGAAATCTAAATATCCTCAAGGATTTTGACCTATAGCCTTATGTAATGTTATTTACAAAATTATTGCTACTCTTATTGTAAAATGGCTAAAACCTCTATTTCCTATCCTTATCTCTCCGGAGCAAACATGATTTGTAGAAGGTAGGAAAATCCTAGATGGATTCATCACATCTCAGGAAGTTGTCCATTCCCTCAAGGCTTAAAGGCTTCCAGGTATGATGATTAAGGTGGACTTATCCAAGGCATATGATAGGCTTAGTTGGGGTTATCTTTCGGGCATCCTCAAAGGTTATGGCTTCACCCAGAGATGGATAAACTGGATCCTCGCCATGATCTCCTCCCCTGTCATCTCTATTATATAGAATGAGACACCTACATCAACGTTTAATCCAACCCGGGGCCTAAGGCAGTGGGACCCAATATCTCCCCAATATCTCCCTTCTTGTTTATCATTGCGGCTGAAGGGCTAGGCCTGTACATAAAAAATGAAGTTAGAGAATCTAGGTTCCAAGGCCTAAGGATACGGGGCAATGAATTAACCATTACCCACCAACAATTTGTAGATGATATCATGCTTTTTTGCCAGGTCTCCCTGAAGGAAGCCCGCCAAATAAAGGAAATTATCAACACTTTCACGAAGGCCTCAAGGGCAAGGATAAACAATGAAAAATCTTGTATTTTTTTCTTCAATATTCAAGGGAATGCCAGGACCCATCTATCTAGGATCCTAAGGTTTAGCACAAGAAATATCACGTCCAAATACTTGGGTATGCCCATTTTAGATAACCCTCTAAGATTATCCTGTTGGCAATACAACCTCCAAAAATTACAAGGAAAACTAAGTTTCTGGGCCTTTAGATTCCTCAACATATTTGGTAGAACAATCCTTCTCAAAGCTGTATTGCAATCGATACTCATTTACCAAATTTTAAACATGGTATCCCCCAAAGGGGTGTGCTCCAAAATGGTGGATATATTCAAGAAATTCCTGTGGGGAGGGGCTCAAAAGATCAGGAAGTGGGCACTGGTCTCATGGCAAGGCTTGGCAAAAAAGAAAAAGGATGGCGGGTTAGGTCTCAGAGATCCATCCCTATATCTTGAATCAAACAATGGGAGAAAAACTTTGCTGGTGACGGATTGGAGGGGGAATGGACCTATGGAAGCAAATATGGACAAGAAAATACAATATGCCTGAGAGAACATAGGATATCTTGAGATATCAAGATCCCCCAAAGGATCGATGGTGTGGAACTTGGCAACCCAAAATAGACACCTTATAAACCATCATGACTTTTGTGAGATACGTAATGGAAAACAACAAGATTTTGGATGGATTCCTAAAAACAAAGGAAAAGAATGATAGATAGGAAAGATCTTAGGGACATATACCAATATACCAGGGACAAGAATATTCATTTGGTTGAGCAATTCTGGAAAGAAGACCAAGGAATGGGAAGTTGGAGAAGATGGAAGAAAAAGGAAGTCTGGGACCAGGCCATGGAGGCTGAATAGTGGACAACTCTAGACAAAGAACTGAAATCTAGACAATTAACGATCTGACATGACCCAAATATTTTGAGATGGGGACATACGACAAAAGGAGCCTTCACCATAAAAGAAGTCTATGACATTCAAGTAAGACAAGATCATGATAGATAAGACATCATTTGGGAAAATTATGGAAGGGAGGATGGTGGCCCAAGGTTACCCATTTCATTTGGATGGTTTGCAAAGGGTGGATCTTGACGTGGGATCAATTGCAGAAAAGGGGATTCCAAGGCCCCTCCTTTTGTTGGCTCTGTCATCAACACAAACAAGACATGGAGCATATACTAAATACATGCTCATTTTTTGTGCAGAAGTGGAGGAAAATGCAAGGAGTTTTTGAAAGAATGGACCAAGATCATAATAGAATCAAGAAAAAAATTATCCTCTAGAGAAGCCATATTTTCTCAAGCTCAGTATTAAATCGAGCATGGGACCTACCCCTAAGATTCAATCTATGGGTGATATGGAAGGATCAAAATCATAGAGTCTTTAAGAATAAAGTCACAGATTTGGAGAAGATGTGGAAGGGAATAGTCCAGAACATCAGGGAAATGATTCTTGTTGAGCAATGACAAAAAGAAGATTGGCAAGTTCCCCCCCAATAAGGTCATATCCTAAAGAAACTCAGACTATCCCTGGAAATGTTAGCCTCTTCGGCTTGGAAAAATACCCAGGTAGGCTCGATATCCTAGACTTATTTCACTCCTCTTGAAGAAGGCTTCATGAATCTTAATTTCGATGGAGCATCTAAAGGGAACTTGGGCAAGGCATGCCCTAGTGGCCTCTTTAGGGACCCCTAGGCCAACACCTGGCTAATTTATGCTGACTCATGCAAGATAGCCAACAACAATGAGGTTGAGTTTGTAGCAGCACGACATGGACTTCTAATCATTGTCAGAATGGGATACTAGAACTTAGTGATGGAAGGTGAATCAAGCCTGGTCATTAACACATTGGAAAAACTGAACAATGGCACCAAATGGGACAAGCTCAACCAAAGATGGAGGACAACACGACTCATCCAAGAAATATGGGAAATATTTCCTAAGTTCGACTACATTCTGGTCAAACATGTTAGAGGAGAGGGGCATAAAGGGGCATATTTTCTTGCCAATTGGGGATGTAATCACCAAAACGATATGTTGGAAAAATGGTGGCCAGTCCAATATTGGGATGAAAACTTCAAAATGCTGGGGTAAATTCTGGAACAGGACCTCAGGCAAAGCCGAGATAGTAGCCCCCTAGAAACTTAAGACCCTGACTAGGATGCGGGTCGACAGTTGGGACAACCTGGTCATATTAATGATCAGTACCTCTGAAATGGGTGCGACGGCCCTTGGCATGAGTGCATGCAAGGGTGGTGGGAAAGGTGGTGGAACAGGAGGTGAGGTGGGAAATAAAGGAAGGCATGGTAGGCATGCGATTAGTGTAAGAGTGTATGCCTGTGGCGGAAGGTGGTGTTGTAGTGGATTGGGAAGGAGACAGACCTTGCGACTCCAAGCTCGAAGACGAATTGCAATTGAACCCATGTATGTTTTTTGGCCTTGCTCCTCCACTGTAATGATGTTATGGTTGGGGTTTTATTGGTGTAAGAGGGGGGTAAATAGGAATATATCCTGGGGGGTAGAGGACTGCTGGTGGCAATGGGGAAGGCAATTGCCTGGTTTTGCATCTATATCCTTTGCTAGTTGGGTATTGCCTATGGTCGATGGTGGGGTAACCTCATGCTGCCTAGTTTGGAAAGGTTGAGTGCCTTAAAATGTGCTTGGTGTGAGGTTGACAATAGCAGGAAAATGGGTGAGGGAAATGAGATGGAAAATGGGGGAAGTGGGGAGCAATCGATAAGGTGCATGGGAGTCAAAACTTATAGCTGTAGACAAAGCAAGCGTTGGGTTAACCAAAATTCCTCTCGAGACTATGGAAAATCCAGAGACCTTGATTATAAAGCTAAAGGGGAGCAAGTGAGAGGCATCATTATTATTTCTTGGGTAGAGGGGGTAGGGGTCCCAATTTCATCTTGACATACAGTAAGGAGGAGGAGGGGATTGCCTGACTAGTTTAGCCAAGGGAATGCTTACCTAGATGTGAACGAAAGTTGTTGGGTATGGAAAAGGGGAGAGACAATGGAAAGTTGGAAGCAACCCAATTATAGGGTTTGGTCTGTGGATCACCCCAGCTCCGAGGATGAGAGAGAAAGGGAAGAGGAGAAGCAGGGTGTGGCTCATTGTGCTGTCAAAACAATACAGGAAAGGTACCAAACTACAGTGATTTGTTTTGGATTAAAAAACTGTTGTTGTCACTAGGGCTCAGAAAATTT
This sequence comes from Pinus taeda, assembly GCA_000404065.3. Taxonomy (NCBI): domain Eukaryota; kingdom Viridiplantae; phylum Streptophyta; class Pinopsida; order Pinales; family Pinaceae; genus Pinus; species Pinus taeda. Next base: position 15,973 of record APFE031138067.1, read on the forward strand.
GGACATGGATCGACCTGCGAGAGGATGAGGACGAGGAAGGAGAGGTTGACACCCAAGAAGGATAAGGATCCAAGCATGTTGAAGCCTCGCAGGGGTAGGAAGTTGGTAGAACAGCTGATCACTAAAGCGATGAAGGATTACCATGATGGGACGGATGAAGGAATCCAGAAACTGTCAGAAGAGTGTGAGGAGGAAATACAACAAGGCAGTGAGACAAAGGAATACATGGACAACTGGAGGACTTTAGTCCCAGACCCAGGAAACACCAGAGGAAAAATTACACAATTCAAACAAAATATATAGCTCTATTGGTCGATGAAGAGTTTATTGGGCAAAGAAATGGAACAAATTTCTGTTGGAATGGTAGTGCCACTCCAAGGTATGTCGAGTTACAAGCAAGATTTGCAGAAAATTCTATTCCATCTTCACAAACAAGACATCAGGTTGGATAGAATTGATTGCGACATCCCTTGCATACTGGAACTGAATGAGATGCTTGGGGCATTAGCCAAGGATCCGGCACCATAGAATCTACCTCGAAGGAGCATAAGGGATAGTCACTTACCCATGCATACTTTTGTTTTATGCGGATAGATTTTAATTTCTATCATGCAAATATAAGTTTAGATAGATATTTAGTGTATGGACATGAAATAGAGACATATCTAGCTTGGCTAGAGAGATTAAGATTTTACTGTTTTTGGATGGCTTACAATGCGGATAGGTGGCTAACAGACTTGGTTTCCCTTCGGGGCAAGTTGATGCCACCTAGCCAATCTATGTGGTGTAATTTTTCCTTTGTTTAATAGAAAATGGAATGGACCTGCCAAGCTTAACAAAAAAAAAATATGGGAAATTGATTTAATCAAAGTGATATTATTAAGAATAAGGTCAAAGTTGAAAACCAATTATATTAAGATAATATAAAATTTTATTTATTTATTTTTATAGGAAGAAAAAGTATTATTTTAAATTTTATTTATTTTGAACATAGCAAAAAATTGAGTTAATAATAATTAATTCATAAAACCTAAATTTAAAAGCCAAATCTTAACTAACTAATTACTATATTTATTAGCTTTAAGGGTGGATTAACAACAACTTATTATGTTATTGTCAGCCAAATTAATAGCTAGTTAATGACTAATTCATTGATATAGTTTCCAGCTTTCTGGGGAGGACTAAGTGAAGCAGAATGAGCTAAGTTCCCAGGGCAGAGGTGAAGAGGAGTGAGCTAAGCTCTCAGGGTAAAAGTGATGAGGAGGAGTGAGCTAAGCTTGTTGTCCTAGAAAATCAAATATACATGGAATACATGGACATATGATAAATTTTTGACAAAACAATGGCAGTTAAGAGTGAAAGTTCAATTCATGAAATGAAAAAAGAGGTAGAGAAGTTTGACATGTTGAAAAGAACATATCATGGAGAGAATGAGGTTACGAATAGAGAAATACACATGATTAACCTATTGTAATTGAGAAGGTATTAGAGGTTATATCTCTAGTAAATTATCAATTGAATATTTAATTTGTAATGTGAAAGTTGTAGCAAAAAGCTTATTTAAGGATGTTGTAGATGAGGAGGAATTAGAATGTGGTATGCCCATACAAAGAGCTAAAGTATGAAGGAAGAATATAAGCCACTAGGAATTGATTTATTTAGGAAACTTGAAAGAAAAATAAAAATAAAATTAAACTTTAAGCATTGACAAAGGAAATGTTATGGTCATAATTGCAACTTTTGGATGCTTGGTCGCTTGGAAACTATGGGAAGTTGATAAGTGATCCAATCACAAAAAACATAAAATAGGTGAAGGAAATCACAAATTCCTCTTTGGATATCAACATGAGATAAATTCAAACCTAACGATGATGTGATGCATTGTGTTTATGAACTACCTATAATCCATAAAAAGAAAATATCATGCTCTTCTAGATTGCAAAATTATTAGCAAGCAAACTCAAATATTTGATTGGTCAAGAAAATATCTTCTAAAATATTCTACCAGCTAAAAGGAAATATTGTTGAGCAAAATGACATGTTGGTCAATGTTGACATAGCTTCTTTGTATATAAAAATTTCCATTGATGAGGACATTGACATTATAAGGAATATATTGGATGATGATATGGAGGATTGGGTTGAAGTATGCCTAAGATTCATCTACTTTAGTTTTGAGAGCTAATATTATGAACACATTGAAAGAATTGTTATAGGTTCTCCTTTATCTCTAATGGTCATGCATTTATATAGGGAACATTTTAGAAAATAAATCATCAATTCTTTCCTCTTAAATAAAATTGGTGGAAAATTTTTGTAGATGATACCAATGTGATATGGCCTCATAGGAAAAGGAACTTAAAAATCATTATTTTATCATCGTCAACAATCAAAATGGGACCATAAAATTCACAATCAAAATAAAGGAAGGATAGAGTATATCATCTTTGATGTACTAGTATCATCAGAAATAGGATGGATCATTATTTCACAAAATATCTAGGAAAGAACCACACATGGATAGGTAAATTGTTAGCATATTTAGACACTTAGGAGTTAGTTAAGTTCAACATGGTCTAAGGTGTCTATTAGGCATAAGTGTGTTTCTTTAGTATGCATTAGTTGTATTGTAAGTTGACACTCACAATATGTTCTAGACGTAGAGTGATATAATGGATCATAATTTCCTCAATACTAAGGGTTATTGATGCATGACTTAACACCCGATTAGTCCATGATCTCTATTTAAAGAGCATGGAGGTTTGTTATAGATTATCGTTTATGAGAAATCACTCTTATACACATTTTCTTTTGCATTAATAAAATTGTTTCAAGTGGCCACATTGGCTGGGATCATGGAGTGTTTCCCTACAAAAATATTGGTGTTATGATTTTTTTGGTAGGTAAGCACCCATGGGGAATTTGAACTACAAGAAGTGCCTTAACAATGCACCCATTCACCATCAATACAAAGCCCCTTGGGCGGTGTTATGATCTTTGATCTAGTTGTGTGATTAGTTATTGAAATTGTTCATTATATATTGAATACCTTCTTTTCCCAAACATGGTATCATATCACATTTAAAGATCTATTCCTATTGTTAATCAATATCTTAAGCCCCTATTGACACATTTCTAAGATTTTCTATTTTTTGTAGATCTTTAGCCTAAATAGGCTATTCCATTGCATCTAGAGCAACACTTTTAGTTAAGGACAAATTTTGCTTCATATAAAAGATGTCTACTTTCCTAAGGTACAACTTTTTTCATTAGATCCAAAGGTATACCCAAATATTCCATTTTTTTTCTTTTTACATAGTTCATATTTTACTTTTCTATTTTATTCGTAATTTTTTATTCTTTCTAGTCAACTTATGCTCTTTCCCTACAATATATGTGATGTTGGAAAATAAAAAATTGAGTGGAAAGCTTTCTCCTTTTTTCATATGCTCTTTGTCATGCACCCTATGCAATCTTAACAAATTGAAGATACATATATGTTGATTTTTGTGTAGCACTGAGAGCTATTCCTGCATGCTAAGAGGCCTCCTAAGTTAGCCTAGAAGAATTATGGGAATTAAAATAAAACAAATTTTATTTTGGGCATCATGTAGGCTCAAGAAGTCAAGTCATCTCCACCATGAAAGGGTGTGTATGTTGGTCAAATTCAAACTCATTTGACCCATATAAATACATGACATTCTACTCCACTTTGACATTCAATTCATCACACATCATCTCTCTTTTAAGTAGCCACACATGGGAGCAATTAGAGGCTGAGTTAACTAAAGTTGATCTAATTCTGAGTTTGAATAAGTTTGACTGTTAACCATATTTGGCTGCAGTATGGATTTGACCATAGGCCAAGTTGACTGCAGGACTAAACTTGACTGTAGGTTGAAATTTTGACTATTGAACAATGTTGAATTCTATATTTTAGGTTGGTTTGACCAACATTGACTTGCTGTAAATTGACCAAGTTTGCCTGGTATCTGGACTTGGATTTTGGCACAAATTTCTAAACAATTTGGAATTGTAAACCTTGCTGAAGAATAATTTCTCCTAGAAGAAAAGTTGTTGGTTTTTCTCCCAAGTTTGGGTTTTCTAAGGAAAATTTGTTGTCTCTATTGTGCATGGCCATCTCTTTATGATATTACTATTTTCACTGCATTACTATTGAAATATTTTATGTATAATTTCTCAATAATATCGACGACATAAGATAAAATGTATGAATATTATTAGGTAGTAATTAGAATATTATAAGATTGGTTTCTTCCATGCATCTTGTAGAAAATTCAACATGGTATCAGATCCTTGTTGAAAGAGAAATCGTTGAAGTCAGCCTAAAAGACAATGTGGATGGGCTTACTTGTGCAAATAATAACAACTTTAAGAGATAAAAAAAACTTAGAGAAAAAGGGAACCATAACTAGCATGAAGATGCCAAATTAAGAGTTCTCTTCTAATGAAGAAAGTTGAAAGGACAACCCTAGAGAAGGTCGAGTTCTTATGTGGTTTGTTCAAGTGTTGGTTTGAGTTTAAGGTAACTTATGCAAAAGGCTTGAGCCCTATAAGAGGGATGGAGTGTGCCCTAGTATAGGCCACAACAAGTAGGATACTTGCATAAGTCTGTTAATAGTCCAAGAAGAGAGGCCAATTTTGGAGAGCTTGTTTTTCCTAGAGAGGACAAGGGTTCTGTGGGAAAAAAGGACTAGCCTTAGCCCTAAAATAGTGTTGAGAGCCCCAAGAATTGTGCCCAAACAAGCCGATAGGCATTTAAGGATGGATGAGGTGGCTAGGAAAAAGGATGCAGTTTGATCAAGCTAGGCTGAGGGCCTTAGAAAGATAGGAAAGTAGACCGTGGGTCATATGTAGGAGATCGAGTGCTCTAAAAGTCTATAAGAAGTTTGGATGAGCTAGAAAAAGGGTGCTATAGATGAAGACAAGGTGTTGTAGTAGAAGAGGGTTGATCACAGGCTAAAGGGGAAGTTTGTCAAGAAAGAAAACAAGCTGAAACAAGGTGAAATGGAGCCTGTAACATCAAAGGATTGATAATGAAAACAAGCAATTTGACAGAGGTTAAAAGGAGTTGATATCTATAGAAATATGAAGGAGAAAACCATGTGTTAGAACAAGTATGTAGCAACAAAAGAATGAGTCTACAAAATGATACATCAAGGACAAAGAGGAGAAAGGGCTACTTGCAAAGGACATAAAGGCCATGGAACATTTATTGCTTAGACTTGCCTTGATCAAAATGTTCTTAAGCCATCAAATCTTGTGATGGCCAACACATTCCGTTCTATAGAACTAGATTCACAATCTTCAAAACTTGGGAATGAAAGTAAGATATATGTGAATAAGGGGAATGTTGATATGCTTAAGTTAAAAGTTAAAGGGAGCACTTGGAAGTTTGACACCAGTCTAGACATGACGCTGAGGAGTCTTTATTAATGTTTTCATATTGGAGTATTTATGTTTGTAGAAAGTTATAGGAATTGTGGGATGAAACCGTAGAGCAAGACTTGGAATGTTGGATGCAACTTAATGAATCTTCAAGCTGAAGAAACCCTAACTTTTACAATTCATGCAAGAAAAGGGAAAGGAAAAAAACATACATTAGCAGATGATGTTGAGGACGAGGATGAGCATCCACATCGAAAGAAAACAAAGGAATCTAAGCTTGATGAGATTTCATATGGACTTCATTAAGGAAGAAAGGGTAAAGGGTGAGTTGGAAGTTCCCTAAAAAACTCAACAATTTCTTCCTTCATTAAGAGATAAGGACTTCATATCTTTCTCATTTGATTATTGCTATTTTTCCTGAGTGAACCTCTTACCTTTGTATTTTTTTCTTGGTTATAATTTCTTCTTCCATGGAATCCCGAATAAGGTTTGCAGGTACATCATGAAGGCCATCAAGGCAATGATTCTAGCAACATATGTCATCACTGGGAAGAAAAAAGAAAAGTTTTTGGCAAGAGGATTCTCCTAGTAAGAGGGAGTGGACTACAAGGATACTTTTTCTCCATTCTCCAATGGATAGGTTCTTGTATGGAATAGACAACAAGAATGATTCGTGTTCGAGAGGGAGAAATTGTAAAAACATCTAAGACCATGCCATATGACCATAAGAGTTTCCAGTTTCGAGGGAGTACGAATTCAGGTAGAATGAAAGGATAAGTCTTCCAAGAAGATATCATGGGTTGATATTGTCAAGATGATCATAGATAGAATATATTTAGGATAAATTTGCCTTTCTTTGAGGAGATCATGTTATAACAGAAGGACTTGCTTACATGACAGAGGGAGCATCAATAGTAGAAGGAATTTCTTACATGGCGAAGAAAGAAGCAAGAAAGAAGCAGTGTAAGAAGAACTTGCTTAGGTGATAGAGAAGGAAAGAGTGATAGAAGGACTTGCCTACGTGACAAAGGGATTAAGATTGGTAGAAGGGCTTGCTTCTGTGATAGAGAGAGCATCCATGATTTCCATTGGAAGACCTGCTTCAGTATTAGAGGGAGTTAACCTTGGACTTTGAGATGAAGGATCTTTACCTAATACACTATTTCTTGGGATTGGAGGTGCATATGAAATCAAATGAGATCTTCATTGTCCATATTTTTAGGAGATTCATATGATGGACTACAAGTCCATGACTACACCTATGGTTTCCAATCTTAAGAAGCAGAGTGATTTTTCTTCATATTCAGATTTGGTGGATCTCATAATGTAAACATAGTTGAATGGATCCTTGATGTACTTGGTTAACATCAGGTTAAATATTTTCTTTGCAGTGAGCCCCCCGAACCAAGTTTATCATTGAGCCAAGAGATGTACATTGGGTTGAAACAAGCATGTGTTGAGGTAAATTCATATATGGTTTGAGATATGTCTCAGGTGGTGAACTGAGGCTGCAGGGATATACAAATTCAGATTGGGATGAGAGTTCAGAGGACAAAAAGAGCACAACAGGGTGCTTCTTTATCTTGGGATCAATTATGATATCCTTGTTTAGTAGAAAGTATAATTTTGTCGCACTCAGTACAATAGAGGCAAAGTATATCACAACTAGTGCCATAAGACAAGAAGCTATATTGAATTGGAAGCTAATTACAAGGTGTTGATGTTTCTGGAATAAAATTGTGTCACTCTGGCACTACATTAACATCTTGAAATTCTCAGTAGTTGATGAGAAGTGACAGGAACACTATCCCACAATTTATAACTGCTCGAGTCGGAGTTGAGTCCAGGCTAATAGTGGCGCAACATAACCTTATCGCTTGTCAAGGAGTTATAGTTGACAAGGGAGAGTCCTGCAACTAAAAACCCTAAAAAATGAAATAAAAATAAAAGAACTAACTATACTAACCATAAACAAAAAGTTATATACAAAATAAAAAAACTACTTAGGACTCTAGGGTTTTGACCCTAGAGTACTATAGAGCCTCATCTACATATACTTTATGAATTAAAAAAGAAAATAGATTGACTACGATATCCTTTATATAAGAAGAAATAAGTAAATAATAGCCTTCCTATCAATGAATCAAATACTCTAACACAAAAATGATTATTTAAATGAGTGAAGGAACCTTTAAATATTAGTTGTTTTTATATGCTTTAATAGTTGCATGAAATATTTATATTATGAAAATGAAACCTTAATCAATCATAAACAAATAGGTGATTACGCAATATTGAATAATATTAACAATAATTTAAAATTGTAAAAAAACATTGATTGACCTTAACAAGGTTTGTAATTGTGACCTCCTAAGTTGCATGACAAGTGACTCTACCATTAGATCACATATACAACTTGTGTAATTGAATCTTTTATTTTGTAGTTTAATTGTTGCATGTGTATTTATGTTATGAAATTAGAAATCTTAACCAATAGTATAAGACATGAAACTAAACATTCATTGAATAAGATTTATTTTAATAACTATTAAACATTAAACATGTTGTAGCCAATAAATATTTGTTAAAATTAAATCAACACAAATATGTACAAAAACTAAACAAACTTAAAGGAAGTATGTCTGCAAAATAAGTGGAACACAAATGAAAATAATAGACAAACTGAAAGTTAATATTAAGATCAATACATTATTTACAAAAGTTAGGGTTAGTGCAAAAACAATAAAACAAAGTAAAATGTAAGTAGAAATTACATAACGTGAAAGTGAAACACAAACACACACATTACATATTTTACGACTATAAAAATGAATGAAACATATTTATACAGAGAGAAAACAAAAGTAAAATCTGAGTAATAAAAGTGAAATTTAAACAATATTTGGAAACGTAAACCCAAATGCTAGAAACCATTGAAGGGAGATTTGAATAGAAAGGAAAACTCTTTTTATCTATTGCACATCCAAGTACACTTCTGGAGAGCGGGATATTCATGAAAATGGGAAGGTGATGCATAATCATTTTAAACTGGTCAACAGTGAGTAAGAAGATCATATCCCACACAGCAATCACTAGGTCAATACCAATTTTAATGGTAAAATAGTGAAATAAATGCAATGAAAGATCTTAAACTTTTCCAATTATAAACCAATGAAGCTCTGTAATCACATTCTAAGATAAAATTGAAAGAGGAAAGCTACAAATCGACAATGACAAAACACAAGCAAAAGTCAGTTGCACGAAGATGAAACTAGGAATAAAAGAAAGAAACCTTACTACTGTCCATAGCCTCACTCACAAATGGAAAACATATAGGTATGCAAAAGAGGGAATCCTTTTCTTCGAATTAACTGCTCGCTTTTATATATTTCTTGATATTAATGAATGGCTTGAATTCTCCTTGAGGAATTTGACTAATAGATGGATGACCTTGAGCAGTTAAACCCATTTAACTTCTTTGGAAACTATCTAACTACTGGGTAGATACAACGAGCCCTTAACTTATTTTAATTTCTTAAATTTTGCATCTACATGTGCTTATTGCAAAACAAAATATGTATTTATTTAATTTAAATACGTTTTCCAATCATTGGATGTGGATTTATCCATTTTTGGCCTTCTTCATGAACTTAATAGTGTTGTTGGCCCAAAGTGCTTCTCTTTTAACATTAAAGTTTCAAATCAAAATTGTTTAGCTTGTTTGTTTAATTTATCTTAGTTTTACTTTTTACCAATGTAAAAAAATCTTCTCATTTTTCATATTAATGAAATTATTTTTATATTTTACTTGGGGCTAAGATGGGTTTAGTGCTACTTTAATATAAATTCAACCTTTAAAACTAATTAATAATTCCTTTCATAGAAATATATATTTTGTATGTATGATGTAGTATTTATTACATGTACAACCAAGTTAACCTTTATCATGATAGAGAGTTTTTGCATTTCCCCAAAAATGAATGACAATAAAGAGGAGTTCTCAGATCTAACTACGCCAACAATTACCACAAATATTCACTTCATAATTCAATATTGATATTATGAAGAGTGGATTAGGATCTCTCTTCATTTGAAAATACCATTTTCAATTGAAATAACAATCTCTTTTCCTGGTGGTAACCTTTCAATTGCCTAAGAATAAAGCCCTTCACTGATCATATATAATTTGAAAATGGAGGAGGTGCATTTTTTCTTCTTCTCCAAAATCAAACAAACAAATAAACAAGGATTTTTTTGACGCTTTGCAAGATAATAATGGGTCTTGACACAAAAAAACCTTTTTTTAAGGTCTCTTGAAGTAATGAGTTAGTTCACATGTAAACTTAACATAAGCAACATAATATCATATAACTCATACATGAATCATGAAGAGCATAAAAAAGGATTTGTTAACAGAGTTCACCTCTCTTGGGCTACATCTTCTGGCCTGCCAACATAGCTAGACCGCTCCATATATTCAGTGTAAAAGGGACTACATAAAAGTTTGCTGATGAAAACATGTGGCTATTACCCCTACAAGGTAATGTTCTCCTTCAAAGAACTCTCACATAAAGTAACAATACAAGACAACTCCTATAAAGATCCTATACTCCAAGTGAAATGAGCTTACATGAGCATGTGAACACTTCAATTCCACATTGAAGAGAATAAACAAAACTTCCCTCAACATGACATAATGAGAAAAGTAAACCTGAGCTGAACCATGCAAGTAACAGATGCTGCAATATACTTCTAAAGGTGAAAAAACCCCTATAAGGCCTTCTCCATGCTCAAACACCTTCCATAACTACTTCAAAAACTTGATTGATCCATACACCCTTGGTCTTCAACCTGAAAAGATACTCCTTAGATGTGCGCAAATCAGCAATTAGATGTCACCATTGGATCAAACATATCTAAAAACCCCTAGGTTGACTCTACTTGAGCTCAATTTGGTCAAAAAATCAAAAATATATGGCTCTACCATCTCTCCCATGAGTTTTACGGTTAACTATCCTACAAATCGGACCAATATTCTAACTGTCCTACAAATATGCCTTATTTTTCCCTAACAAAGTGATATTTTCACCCTCCGTTGGTGCATTTTGTTGGACGATTAAATTTTCCAATGACCCATTAAGTTCGAAAAACACAATCATATAGGCACATAAGGTCATGGGCTAGGCCTTAATGCCCACCCCTACTAGCATATCCCTTGACAAGTCGGGTGACGGTTGTATGGATTGCCACGGGACCATGGGTCAGGCTAACTGCACGCCCTTCCCCTCTGGGCCCAAAAACTTAGCGCTCCGATCATATTGGTGGTTGACGGGATCAAGAGTTGGCCCCTCTCCATAGCACCTTTTCACCTGGCGCCACAACTCCATACACGTCGGTCACCTTACAGCGGCATATGCCCAAGGCCAAGGGCCACTTCCAAGCGCCCTCCACACTTAGCGCTTTTTGCGTTTGGCCTATGGTCTCGTGCCATGGGATATGACTATGGGTCGGGCTAAAGGTCCCAAGTCCATCCTGCATTGCACCGTGGACTTATAAACAAGCCAATACATAACATCAATGAAAATGAATACTTGTTGTACATAGTGACAATTATTGTTCACTTTAAAAAGGTACCCAATAGGTAAACAACAACAAGTAATTACAAATTTACAAATCAACTTTACAAACAAGTCTACCCAATATTTGCCTCTCCTAGGCTTATTGTTTCTCTTTTTACATCATCTTTGGCTTGAAGGTTGCTTAGGATTGTTGTGAGTCCTCTTTTCCACCTCTTGTTTCCCTTGCATTATGTTGCACAATCTCTTTTCCTTTCTTAGAACGAATATTTGGATGTAGTTTTCAACATCGTTCATTGCCTTTCCCATGCATCTTACAATGGGTACAAAAGAAATTTCTGTTGCAAGAAGTCCTCTCATGCGAAGGGGAATCATTTATTCTTGATGCCTAGAATATGATCCATTTTTTAACCATTATCATACGTTGCTCACAGATAAGCACACAATGCTCAAATTCATCATAGAAAGTACAAGGGTATTGATTCCATAAATATTCAAAGTTACCATGCATTGGAAAATACCCATGAGGATTATACCTATCTTTAGGGCTGCAAATTTGATGGAGTGGAGTGGACAATGACATACGTGGTCCCTTCAAGCATTCATTTCTCTTGTGATACAAATGAACATTGTCAGAAGGTGGTGGTGACATCTCACCCTTAGATGATTTATGTGCCTCAAACCATTTACAACATTCTCCAAACTTGCTTTGACCATCTCCCAATCCTTGATACTTTGGTCTCTCCTCAACTATGATTAGATTGGTGATACCTTGGCCATTTATTCCGAGGCCTCCTCCTTCATAACCCATATTGGAAAGAAACTTCATACCAATACCTTTGATATGTTTCTCAAATGCTGCAAAAGAGGTGTTATGCTCATAAACATAAGGAATTTTGAAATGCTTATTACCTCCTTAAACTTTCCATTCATCTTTTCAGCTTCTGATGATGACGATGAAATTCCAGATAACTCTAGCCACCCACTCTTATCAACTGGCATATGGTGAGAATATTGGATATGCTTGAAAAATTCACATGCATTATCTTCCTCATATGGTCCATAACCACTATTTGAACCATGACCACTTACTAGTTTCATTTTGTGGGTTTCTTTTTCTGTCACATGAGTGGAACTTTCAGCAACTTGTTCTTCTAGAACATGCTACAATTTCATGTGCGTATGCCTCTTCTCATCTTCAAAAATCTCTAACATTTTTCTCAACTCAATGTTCTCCATACAAAGAGCCAAATTCTGCTCCTCTAGCTCTTGGAGACTCTTTTTCCCATTCTTGCAACTTGGTCAGATGAAGCTGCAATAAAAATCTGATTTGAAAATGGAGGAGGTGTATTTTTTCCCCTTCTCAAAAATCAAAGAAACAAATAAATAAGGACCATTCCGACGATTTGCAAAATAATAATGGATTTTGACACAAAACAACCTTGTTTTTAAGGTCTCTTCAAGTCATGAGTTAGTATTCACATGTAAACAATAATGAACTTGATATCACATAATTCATACATGCATCACGAAGAGCATAAAAAAGGATTTGTTGATGAAGTTCATCCCTCTTGGGCTACATCTATAGCCTGCCATTACAGATAGACCGATCCATATATTCAGTGTAAAATGAAGTACATAAAAATTTTCTAATGAAAACATGTAGCTATTACCCTTACAAGGTAATTTTCTCTTGCAAAGAACTCTCACATAGAGTAGCAATACAAGACATCTCCTACAAAGATCGTATACTCTAACTAAAATGATCTTACATGATCATGTGAGCACTTCAATTCCAAATTGAAGAGAATAACAAAACTTCCCTCAGCATGACATATTCATAAAAGTAAACCTGAGCTGAACCTTGCAAGTAACAACTGCTACAATAGGCTTCTAAAGGTGAGAAAACCCCGACAAGGCCTTCTCGATGCTCAAACACCTTCTATAGTTGCTTCAAAAACCTAATTGATCCATACACCCTTAGTATTCAACCTGTAAATATACTCCTTAGATGTGCTCAAATCAACAATTAGAGGTCACCATTGGATCCAACATATCCAAAAACCCCTAGGTATACTCTTCCTGTGCTCAATTTGGCCCAAAGCACAAAAATATATGGCTCTACCAGCTCTCCCATGAATTTACTGTTAATTGTCCTACAAATCGGACCAATAGTCTAATTTACTACAAAGTTGCCTTGTTTTTCGTTAACAAAGTGACATTTCACCCTTCGCTGGTCATTTTGTTCGAAAATTAATTTTTTCAATGACTGGTTAAGTCCAAAAAGCATGATCATATAGGAACATAAGGCCATCGGATGGGTCTTAAGGCCTGCCCCCACTAGCCTAGTGTTTTGGGAATATTTAGTTTTCTTGGACAAATGCCTAACCCTCTAGACTTAGTAGCAGGTCTAGAAACAACAAACAAAGTAATCTCTACCTTTTCTATAATCAATAGATAAAACAAAAAAGAAGAGAAACCTACTTGTAGTTTTCGCTAGCTCCTTGTCTCCCTTGATCGATCTTGCCTCTCCTTTCCATACTTAAGCCACCTGAAAAGGACCTGCACAAACACAGAGACAAAAAACCATCAAGGCAAATGATAATGATCTATTGGTTATAAATAACATGGAATCGAGAACATGATATACATATGAAAGCATCAACATATAACACAAGCATAAGGAAAAAGTTTTGAAGAATTTATTGATAAGAGCAAGAATTACAACCCATATGTGCTTGATCCAGTGACACTGTTCCAATTCAATCCCTCTTCACCTCATGGCAATAAAGACACTTCAACACTATAACTATACTTGCAATCAATTCTAATATCATATCACTAACATCTCCCTACAATTCAATATTTTCCAGCCTTTGATCTCTTAAATGAGTGATCTTTTTATAGGTGAATGAAGGAGGTTATGCCATCAATGGTGATAATGAATGCTTTTCTAAATTTATAAATCAATTCCATGGAAGAAGGGATAGGGGATTGATGTTCCTTAACTCCCTTCCTCATCCAAATGCGAACTCAAAGCAGTAGGTGGCATTGAGAAACTTCTAGAGGCTTCCAATGGATAAGGAATCTTCAAACCCTCATGAAAGGTCACTCAAATTCGTCCAGCACAGGCCAAAAAGGGACCAAGTGTGCTGCATAACACCCTGTCATTGTATGGTTTGCATTGCAATGCACCCTAATGAAGGCCTACCTGCGCTGATCTTCTTAGAGGTAGTTTTTGGATGTTTTCAGTGATGGAACTTCTTGGGAAGTGAGGCATTTTGATGACTAACTTCTTTAGGGCATGTAACAACTGTACTAGGAGTTGATGAGCCCTAATAGTATCGATCTGTATGTTGGGGTTGATGTGCCCAAATGGATCTATAACAGTTGCCCGCTAAAGCATGAAGTTGTAAATATATATGTCGAGTGAAATGCTTTATCATGAGGAGAGGAGGTTTCGAAACAGAAGGTGACCTGCCTCAATTACAATACATATATCATGATAACTTGATTTTTCTCATGAACTAGCTAAGGGAAGGCATACCCATGCTCAACTTAGAAACTTTCATTACATGTACAAATATAGTCGTCTACAGATATAGACCCATGAATAGTTGACCATGAATGTAAGTCCATTGTACATTTGATTTAGTACTCCTAAAAATATCGTAGCCAAGATGGATGAAACTAGATGCAGGGTCTTCAATCTCGTTCAATATTTTGCTCAAGTACAAGTCTAACCATGTGAATAGATGTTCTGAAGTCGAACATGGAAAGACATCGTCTGATTACCAGCCAATGATGTAAGCCATTAACAGACGCGAGAGGAATAATTGATAATGATAATGACCCTCAAGGTACTACAGTACATTTTGCATGGTGTGAATAAATGATTTGATGTCGAACACCATAAAAAGTCTTTCGGTTGAAGGCCATTGATGTCAACCTATCACCGGAAGTGAGAAACATGCCATTGATGTATGCAAGATTCAAGGTACTAAAGGGGTGTTTCTAAGTCAACTTCTTGGATGATGTGCTGATGTTGACAAGAAGCAAACCGTCACAAGAGGTCCTTGATGTATCCCAAATCTACGACATGAAATGAGATAAATGATTTAGGAGATGAAAAAATGACTGATGACACAAGGTTCAGGAATGGCGGTCATGAAAATGAATGTTTATGGTATTGCAAAGGATGAAGTTTGAACTCAATGACTTCTCTTGAACATGTCGGTGACACTAAGATGAATTGGTAGCATTGACCCAAAACAAAGTAATGGATGGTATGATAGACCAACGGTGTGATAAAAATCAAGCTGAATGACCCAACTCACATAGTCACGGTGATGATGTGAAAGTGTCATGTTCAAGAGTGATTTGCTAACATAAAGTTTTCTAAGCTTTTTCCTTTTTCCCCAGTCATTTCTGACTAGTAACTCTTTATTTTTTATCAAGCTTGAGGAGGATAACATATGCTTCTTTTATAATTTCACCCTTCGGGCGAACCCATCACTATTTGATGCTTTAACGAGTCTAGCAAAGTTGAAACTCAACCTTGTCTAGATGGACAAGCTTGTCGCTATTTGATGTTTTTAACAAGTTCAATGACAAATACAACTTGGTCCTTTTCATGTTTAGAGAGTTTGAAAGGGACGAAAATGAAACTCCATAAGTTCTTTTTCGTAAAATAATCTCTCAAGTCAGAAAAAGCGTAAAATAATACAAGAGAGATATTGTTTCCAATCCTTTAACGAGTTGGAATAGACAAGTGCCCGACAATCTTTTCATATTTAGAGAGTCTGAAAAGAGTTTAAAGAGGACTCCAAGGGGGTTCTTTTTCATTTTAAACAGAGCTCGAAGAAGAGACAAAAGTTTTCTTTGTGGTCAAATATGTTCAATTTACACTTGAGCGTGTCAAATTCTGCTTTCAACTGTTAAAACTGCTCAAAAATCCATCAAAGAGGATTAAAATACATGTTCATGGATAAAATGAATAAAAACTAATGTTTACTCGATTAATGTGCAAGAAATAAGCATAAAAACAAGTTTTATCATTCATTTTTACCATTTCACTTTTACCCTTTGACTTTGGTGTTCTGAGCAATTTTTCACCTCAAAGTTCACTTGCTGATTGTGAAGGATTTAGTGGACCATTTCTCATGTCGTCCAGACCAGGTAGTAGCTATCCCTATTCTCTTTCATTTTATTTCAATTATTTTCAGTTTTAAGCAAAAAAAATTGGTTTTTGAGGCCCCCTAGGGTTTCATTTTTCGCACTCCGGATCAACGCACCCTTTCAATATCGAATGGTGTGTTGCATTGCACACACCTAGAAGGTTGTATGCATTGCAACACAATGTCTCTAAAGGATGGGTGTGATGGGCGCAAAAACCAAATTTTGACAGCTGTTTTCTCCCAAATTTTCCATTGTTTATTGCAAAAAATGGATCCTAATTTGTCTAATGGTTGCATTTCAAACATTCATAGGATCAAATTGGTGATTATATGGAGAGAACGAGAGCATGAAGAACAAGACATGATTTCCCTAAATAATCAGGGAACAATTGATGCCCTAAGGAATTGTGGGTTACTGAAGTATTTTCGATTATCCAACATGGGACAACAAATTGAGCTTTTACAGTACCTTGTTCATTCTTGGGATCCTACCGATCAGGTCTTTCACATTAGGGGAAAAATGATCCCCTTTACCATCGATGATATTTTCTTTTTGACTGGACTGTTGAGGCGGGGTGCCCCCATCTCATTATCAGGATTTACCAGAGGAGGTGAATCAGTGAGAGATTATATACGACAGTTCTCCTAGGAAGGATATCAACCTAGCAGCGATGGAAAGATCAACATGAGGGATGTTAGTGATTTACCTTTGAGAACAATCCTTTTTACCCTCGCCAAAATTGCTGGCAACACAACTTTACACTTGGCAAACAGGTCATACATGTAGTATGCTTTAAAGTGTTTGGAGCGAAATGTGTTCAACTGGTGTGAGGTAGTTCTTTCATCCATGAAAGAACAATTGACCAAGATAAAGAATGGAAAGATAAATTTTTTTGGCCATGGGTCTATCTTGATTTCGTTTGCCTTGGAGAGAATTCCACTCATGCAACCACAACACATCTGACTAGGAGTACCTGCAACTAGAGACCCACAGATGCAGAGGTGGGTAGATCTTATGGCTAGGCATGCTGGCCAGTCATTGATCTTATTTACCCCTAATTTCTTTGAGTGGTTTGACTGACAGGACATGGCCTTCACATAATATCCATATTTAGGAATGGATTTTCATGGTGATCCAGATCTAATGTTACTGATTGGAGCGTAGTGGAGTGCTATTGGTAAATTGTTTGACCAAAGTGTTTTTATTTTTAAAGTTTCTACTTTTTTGTGTTTTTTTTATTATTATTATTGCCAAGACTAAACAAACATTTTTTATATGTATGCAGATGTTGGATCTGTTTGACCTGTGGGACATGAACGAGAGGTAGGTGCACCAGTACAGAGAGCTATTGGGAGAGCAGTTCTTCGAGACTTGGATTTAGCATAGACATTGGTCGAGCTACAAGATCACATAGAGGGTTTGACCCTAGGTATTCTGGATGTCTGGATCGAGGAGTTACCTATGCGATTACAATGCCATACCATTGGCATTCCGAGTCGTTGGATGAGACTCCTACACATGATAACATAGGCTGTGACCTGTTATCATGAGCAAGTCTAGTCTACTTGGATATTTTCTACATACATTTTTGAGTTTTTTGGGTCAGATGAAATTTTTTTGTCTTGGACACAAATTATTTGTAAAAAACCATATACAACTATCTATTTGACTTTCAGAGTTTTATTATGGTTAAGTGATGCAATCCTATTCAAATGATGATGTGAATTGAAAATGTTTAGTTTACATATGTTGCAAATGTATTTTTAACACATAATTCACTAGAGAGTCAGTTAATGTGTTTAGATTTATGGAAATATGCTGACATTAAATAAACTCGAAATACCTTTTGAAAATACGAACTCTAAGGAACATGCGATGAATTGCTGAGTTTCAGATGGTATAGAGGCCAATAAGCTGTAGTACAAGAAGTTGTGAGTCTAGCCTAATGATGATTCAACGTATGCCAAGTGAAATGGCACTCTAGAGGAGTCCAATCAATGCGCTATATTCAACGATATTGTTTGTCTATCATCCAATACATATCCCTCTAAAACTCACTAACTCGCCACTTGGAGAAAAAATGGCCCATGTTGCAGAAGATAAATTCTACGTACTATGACTAGCTCCATCAACATAACAAAAAAATGGTTCCGAAAAGTTCGACATCTGCAACAAATGCGAAGTGGATTACCTAACCAAATAAAAACTCTAAAAGAAACACACACACAAATGGAATCAAAGCATATATAAGTGAGTTTTAATACACTTAACTAAGCATAGTAACCTTTAAGGTACAATCCGTTTCGGGGCTGTGACAGTGGAATCCCATCATAGTCCACTAAATCGTAGGCACCTTTTGTCAACACACGTTTAACAATATAAGGGCCCATCCATAGCGGTTCAAATTTTCCCGCTCCAAGTTTATTAGAATCTTGATCGTAAATCAGACTAGGCCACCTTCTGAGAAGACATGAGGCTTAACATTTTTATCATATTGCGCCTTCATGCATTTTTTATGCACCTCGTTAGCCATTGCGGCATCATGACAAGCTTCATCCAAATGGATTAACTCTAAGAAACGCGCTTCTTCTTCACATTGGATTGGTAAGACTGCTTCCAAACCATACACCAACTGAAAATGTGTAAATCCGGTCACATTTCTCACCGAGGTTCGATATGCCCACAAAGCAAAGTACAAGCTTAAATGCTAATTCCTTTTATGAACTCCAATCATCCTTTGCAACATGCATTTAAGGACTTTGTTGATAGCCTCAACTTTTCCATTAGCTTGCAGGTAGTATGGAGTATAACTATCATGTGGTAGTCCTAATTTGGCAGTTAATTTGACCATCACGTGATTGCAAAAATGCAACCCATGATCTGTACCTATAGCTTGTGGTACACTAAACCTGGCAACCACATGGTTGAAAAAAAATAGAGCATCCATTTCGCCACTGTTGTTCAATGTTGGCATCACCTCGGCCCATTTGGTAAAATAGTCAATGACAACTTTGATATACCCATGCCCCTAGCCGAGTTGGGGTTACATGTCATAAAGTCAATGCCCCATTTTGCGAATGGGCCAACAGAAACGACTAGATGTAGTGTTGCCAGTGGTAATCTGGTTTTACGATCAAATATCTGGCAAGCATGGCAACTTCTGACAGCAAGAATGCAATCTTTGAATATGGTTGGCCAGAAGTAACCAGCACACAAATTTTTTTGTGCAGTTGCTTAACTAGATAAATGCACCCCACAAGCACCTGAATGACACTCATTCAAAGATTTTTCGGCCTCCTCATGTGTAAGGCACCTACGTAAGATTGTATCGACACCACGACGATAAAGTCTATTACCAATGATTAGATAATTTTTGGCTTGTTATCGAGTACGTCGTTGTTTAGAGTGAGAGGTAGTAGGCCAAAAAGCTTAGGTCTGGAGATAGACCAATATATCTCCATACAATGGATCACTTGACGAGATAAGAAATAGAGACTCATCCAAGGTTGATGCCTCTGATGTTAAATCATTGGAGGATGAGGGAAGATCTCAAAGTAACTCAACAAAGACAAAAGATTTCTTTGATTTAGATTTGATGAATTCCAAATCAAACTCTTGCGAGATAACTATCCATTTCGAATACTTGTGCCCCAAAAATTGATGTGAAAAAATGTATGTCATAGGGTTGCAATCTGATATAATGGTAGTTTTGTGGAGGAGGATGTAATGACGAAATCTCTGCACATCTTGAACGACTTCCAAGGCTAACTTTTCGACATGTGAATAATTACTTTCTATATCGTTGAGATTACGACTCAAATAATAAATAGGATGTTTAGTTCCACTTTCTTCTTGAACTAAAACCATACCAATGGTTGTATCTGCAACGACGAGATACAGGTAAAAGTCTTTTTGATAGTTTGGGGCATACATTAATGATGCTCTAATAAGGGAATCTTTGAGAGCATCAAAAGAAGCTTGCGCAACTTGGTCCCAATGGAAGGGTACCCCTTTCTTCAATAGTCGTGTATAACCTTTAGCTAATTAACCATAGTTTGGAATTAACCTCCTCAGAAAGTTTGCCTTCCCTTGAAGTCTCTGTATCTGTAACAAGTTTGAAGATGGAGGTAAGTCAAGGATTATCTGAACCTTAATGGGATCAAGTTGAATTCCATATTTTGAAACTACGAATCCAAGCAATCGACCAGAGCCAACAAAAGACACACATTTATGTGGATTGAGTCTTATCATGTAGTGTCGACATTGTAAGAATATTTCTCCCAAATGTTGTGGGTGATTAGTCTTCTTTCGTGAATGAGCAGGCAAATCATCAAGATAAGGTTGAACAATGTGGTTGATGTCATGGAAAGCATAATTCATCGCCCTCTGAAATGTAGCCCTTGCATTCTTTAAACCAAAAGGTAGCTTTCAATAAGCGAATGTGCACCACGGACAAATAAAAGCGGTTTTCGATTGGTCCTGTGGGCGGATATTGATTTGATTGTAGCCAGAAAATCCATCCATGAATGAAAAAATTTCATATTCATCACATTCATCAATAATCTAGTCAATAAAAGGTGTAGGATAATTGTCCTTTGGATATGCTTGGTTTACATCCCTATAATCGACACACACTCGAATTGTTCCTTATTTTTTCATCACTAGAACAATATTAGATACCCAATCAGTAAGAGGTATAGGGAAAATGAAGCTAACACACAAAATTTTTTCAAATTCTGCTTTAATGGTAGCAACTTTCTTAGGATGAACAGGTCAAAGCCGCTGTCATACTGGTTTGACATCAGGGTATTTTTTAATCTCATGTTCAATAATACTTGAGTCAATGCCTGACATCTCCTCATAAGACCATGCAAACATATCTCGAAATTCATGAAACAGAGCACAATAATTATCAAGTTCCAATGGAGAACAAGATTTTCCAACATGAATGTTTTCTACAATGTTAGGCTTGGTCAAAACGCTTATAGAAATTGTTTCTTCTATGTTGGACAAATTACGCTCAGAATCTACAGTATTTACAGAATTTGACAAGAAATCAACGATCGATGGGTGATTTAGTTCATTTGAATAATCTTCATTGTCATCTCGAAGGTGGGAACAATGATGATAATCCTCCCATAATGCCTCTCCTATCATCATTGTGATGAGCCCCAAAAATGGATAATTATATGGGCTCATTTAGCCTCCTAATTCAACTTAATCCACCATTCTCATTAGTTTATTGCATGTTTTTGATTATATTTATGCTAATA
>APFE031138072.1:0-13520 GCA_000404065.3 Pinus taeda
ATATAAGACAATTTTTCTAAATTTAAGTACGCTTTGAAAATCGTTAGGAAATTGGTGGGGGAAGCCACCTTGTAGGAATATAATTTTTTAAATTTATTAAAAGTCAATGCAACCTAACAACCATAAATGAGTATGCATATACAGAGCCTATTCCCTTAAAAATCAATCTAAGATGTCAATTAAAAAATATAAAAAGTCAAAAGATTTCCATCCACCTTAATATGAAATAACATGCCTTTGGCTAATTAAAAATCTCTATAATAAAGTACTCTAAATCCTGCAGCATGAGAAGTACAGCGTATTTCAAATGCATAAAAATTTTCAAAAAGAAAATTTCAATGTGAGATTGTGTCCAAATATGATGTGATACTCATGATCAGTCTACAACCCACTAGAGATTCGGCAGCGTTAGAGCCATCTGCAGATTCATAAGAAGTTCTTTATTCAGATGACAATGCAGCTATCAATGTTACTGAAAGCATAATACAATAAGCAAACGCAGAGTTCATTGCGGGTTAGTTGAAGATGCAGAGCATTGAATTCGTCGACAATTCGAAAGATATCTGTAAAATATAACGTTGTGGGAATCTACTCTAAGCAAGCTCAATTACTGAAGCACGCGGGATTATTGTTATTGAAACACGATAATGGGTGTAGGTGTATCTGATGAGAAAAATGAGCAGACTGTAATGGTTATGCTTCCCATTAGGTTTGATGAGAAAATGACTGCGATGCTTCGCATTAGATTAGAAAGTGCATGATAAGTAGTTGACTTTGATTTTTATGTTAGAATAATGGAGTGTTTGGAATTGTGGTTTGTTTGGTCGATGAGTTATACGCTTCGTTTATTGAATTTTTAGTTAGGGTTATGAGTTGGTTTTTTTATTATATGTGTTATATTTTATTGTTTTTATATTAAAATTTTATGATATAGAATGTTTAATATTGGTCATTTTTTATATATGTGATATGAGATGTTTGATTAATTATTTGGATAATAGAGTGTTATCTCACGTTTAAGATTTGTGAATTTTTATATATGTAATGTTTGATTAACTATGTGGGTAATAGAGTGTGATCACATATAATGTGAGAATGTGTAGTTTATTTTATTTTTGCATTTTTCATTTTTATATGGTTTTTTGGGTGCAATTTGATTTTGGCGTTAAAGTAGTTGGGACCATGTGGTTGGATCAACGATACCTATGATATTGGCTCGGATCCACTAGTGGATCTTGCATACATTGGATGGGATGGCTAGCTTGAGAGTGATTTGATGATTAGTCACAAACCATAGCTTCATAGCAAATTAGGACTTTAAATTTTAATAACTTGTACATCACTATTTCCACTCAATTTATTCAAAATTTCATTGTCTAGAAGCTCTTAGAAAAAAGTTGTAGCAAAAACTTCAGGATGTCTTGAATGAGCTAGCTAAACAACTAAAGACTAAGATCACAAGCTTTAATACAAATGTAATAATCTAAGCAACTTGAAAGTGACAAAAGATCAATCATTATAATTTTATGCTCCACATATAGGTTTTGAAAAAAGGAAATCAAACTAACATTATAGTTTTTAATGCAACTCATGGCAAGAAATAATGAACATTGCATCAAAGTGGTTATGGAAGAACTTTGGGTTGGCTTCAATATGCTACCATGGGTGTCACTTCATTTTTATCTTGGATCTAAAGTAATTAGTTATATTAATCAAATGTTCCTTAATCACACTATAAATGTGCTTGAATTGTTGAAGAAATTTGGTATGGCAGATTGTAAACATTATTTTATGGCCATAGAACTGAATTTGAAACTTTCAATATTTGAAAATAGGGAATTGGTTGATAGTACTAGGTATAATAAATTGATTAGAAGCCTCTAAGGAAAAAATGGAATTAGGCAAAAAAAAATTAAATACTAAATTCATCTATGTTGGTCTTCCTTACCAGAAAAACAAAAACAATTCACTTTCATATGATATTTTGTAAAATAAATGGATGAGAGAATATTTATGGCTATTGTTCAAAGATAATATCTTCTATTGCAAAATATAAACAAAAGTTACTAACTCTTTAGTATAAGTGTTGAAGATATCAACTTAAGAAGCAACCTATAAAATTAGACTCGGATTTTTCAAGATCTTAGTGTAATTCAACAATCTAGTCCCCTCATCTAAAATTAATGAGCAAAAGCCAATTAACAATAAAGATCACCACTAATTTGCATCTACAGCAAATATCACTTTATCAAATCTCTCAATTATCAGAAACATCATCAAACCCAAATTTTGTTTATCTAAATCAAATTAATTACAACACTGGAATTAATTTTCTTATAATTAACTTTCATAAAAATTAAATTAATTTTTTAATTAACTGTTACAACATTGAAATTAATTTTCATGAAAATGAAATTAAATTTTAAATTAACTATTAAAAAAAATAGTTTATTTTTCAAAACAAAATTTAATATTTTTAATGGTTTATTTTTCGAAACAAAATTTAACACAGTCTATTAAAAGCATTGCAGAAATACATGGAGCATCAAGTAATTTTTCTGCTTTACTATAGATCTCATTTTACAAAAATAACTTGTAATTCCATTCATAAATGTCAAAGAAAAAACGATTATTTTTCACCATTTATGAGAATTATTTGTGGAGGGTTTAAGCATAGGCCAATAAAATAGTTAAACATAACAGTTTCTCGTTTTCGTCAAGATACACATAATTTGATGGGTTCAGTCATCATCCTCAGAGCTATCGCTGACGTCAAACGGTAATTTCAGGGACTACGGGTTAAAATCTCGCCCGTGTTTTCCTTGTATGTAAGTGCCGTTATTGGAGATCTCATTACCCACTTTCTCAACTCAGAACCGTTGAAGCATTAGGTGTAATCCTTGCCAGCTATTCTCCGGTAACTAAGAGAACATTTGTTCAACTTTATCATCCTATGATTAACGTCACCATCGTCATGCTCATACAATATCATCATTGTAATCATCATCATGGTCATACTACCCACTATCATCATAGTAATCGTCATACTGCCCAATGTCATCATAGTCATACTGAACAGTATCATCATAGTCATACTGCCCAATATCATCATCGGGCTGAACAGTATCATCATCACCACACTACCCAATATCATCATCATGATCATAGTCATAGTCATCGGCCATCCATTCATCATCGCCATTGTCATTTGGAACGCAAACAAAAACGGAAAATACCACAGGTGTCAGATCTCTGATTACACAGGCCTGTCATACAGAAGGTCGTACCAGTATTGTTGGAGATCTTAATGCCAACAGTATGGGTGAACGATAACGGAAATACAGAGGTGTGAAGCGTAGTAATAGAAAATGGGCGGCACAAGCTAGTTATCGAAAAAACGATCCTGAGAAATCGAAAAAGTCGGTCCATCTTGGAACTTTTCCGACAGCAGAGATGGCTGCAGTTGCGTACGACGCAGCAGTCTTGATCCTAAGGGACGAGTCACGTGCCAATCGTCTGAACTTTCCAGAGTATTCTCCTCACATAAAAAGCATAGTAAAAGGATGAACGAGAAAAGCCTTCTACCATGCTTTTGATGTGAGGAGAATAATCTGGAAAGTTCAGACGATTGGCACGTGACTCGCCCCTTAAGACCAAGACTGCTGCGTCGTACGCAACTGCAGCATCTCTGCTGTCGGAAAAGTTCCAAGATGGACCGACTTTTTCGATTTCTCAAGATCGTTTTTTCGATAACTAGCTTGTGCCGCCCATTTTCTATTACTACGCTTCACACCTCTATATTTCCGTAATCGTTCACCCATACTGTTGGCATTAGGATCTCCAACAACACTGGTACGACCTTCTGTATGACAGGCCTGTGGAATCAGAGATCTGACACCACATTTAATGAAAATACCACGTACCATCCACTCATCATCGCCATTGTCAATTGAAAGGCAAACAGAAATGGCAATATGCTGTCCACCTGTAATGAAAATACCACCTGGAACTCTATCATTGGGGATAAGGTAGTACTTAAAATTGTGGTCTAGAAACATCTGGTACTCGTCAAATGTGACCTTAAGAAACCCCTGTGGATCACAAACATGAACCTCTCTGTCATGGGTGGATCAAGTGTTTCCAGATAATAAGGCGTCCCCACTACATTAAGTTTTGTGGATTTTATAAGTCGGGAGTCTAGGAAGATGCATCGAACACATGTATTCCCAAGCCAACTTGTCGCATAAATATTCTATCACTACCACATAGAGCAATGAATCTAATATGAAGACGACTACGGGGCTTCATCTCAGTTTGCCAGCGAATTCTTTCATGGTGTTTGGAATAGATTTTCAGACTAATTTCATCTTTCCAACCAGTTTTGCCATAGTTACACATCGACATATCCCTATGTCCTGGAAACAAAAGACACGAAGATCAGTTGTTTCAATTGTCTACTCCGCTTTCCAATCAAACCTGACGGTATTTACCTATAAACCACAACAGCGGAAAGTTGTAGGAAGCAAGTAAAAATGTGTCGAATAACAAGGGAACAAACAGTTGGCAACCTTACAATTATTTGGTCCACAAGAAAAAGATTTGAGATTGGAATTTACTGCAAGAAAGGGATGGTCTATGTTCAAGGAAAAGCATCAGGAATGTTACAGTCTAAATTTTCTTATTTTTTAGGTGGCATTCCAGTATCAATGGTACATCAACTACATAATAATAATTTGACTAATATTGTTGATATTCCTTTTGAGTGCTCTATGAACTACATCAAGGCAGTAGATGACCAAGTTACCAGGGCTTTGATTTCTGATCGCATTGTTTATAATATGGATTATGATGATGAAGAATGACTTCACCAATTCAATAATAATATTGCAGATTTGATGGCAAAGAAACTAATAAAAGTACCAAGATGTTCTTGAGGGAGTTCTATTTATTTATCTAGTGTATCCAGAACTCTTTCAAGAACATCTTGGGTAATTTTATTAATTTCTTTGCCATCACAATCTGCAATATTATTATTGAATTCGCTAAGCCAATTCTTCATCATCACAATCCATATTGTAAACATAGCTATCAAAAATCAAAGCCCTGGTAACTTGGTCGTCTATTGTCTTCATGTAGTTCAACAGTACTAGTCAAATTATTATCATCTACTTTACTTACCATTGGTATTGGAATGCTGACCAAAGAAGCCAGAAAATATAGATTGTAACATTCCGAGTGCTTTTTCTTGAACAAAGACCATCCCTTTCTTCCAGTAAATTCCAATCTCCAATCTTGTTCAATAGTTTGGCCACCAAATATTTGTAAAGTTGTCAATTGTTTGTCCCCTCGCTATTCTGCCCATTTTTACTTGCTTCCTGCCAGCTTTTAATTGTTGTGGTTTATAGGTAAATACCTTCAGTCCATTGATCTTCACAGCAAGAACACTTCAACGAACTCTGTGACTAGAGTTACCTCCATGAAGCAATGTACATATCGGAAATAATTGAGAATATAATTCTACTACGTCAGACATCTTTCGCTAGTTTTCTCCAAAACATCGACCAGTTCTTGCGGGTGGATTTCTAAAGAAAAAGAGAGTCTTGTGGGTGGATTTATCAAACAGAGAAAGCTTTCGATGCACAGAACGAACTGACCTCTATATAAATATATACCCGAGATGTGTTTAATACCCATAAAAACCGAGATGTGTTTAATACCCATAAAGATGGTATTATTCGTTGTTGAGCAGATTACGAATATATACCCGAGATGTGTTTAATACCCATAAAAATGGTATTATTCGTTGTTGGGCAGATTACGAATATATACCCGAGATGTGTTTAATACCCATCAAAATTCCATGAAACTATTTCGGTGTCTTCTGCAAAAAGCTCGATATATTTTCCTCCTCTAATTGATTCAATCGGAATGCTTTGAAACTTTCGGTATGGATTTTCATCTTCATCTCTAGGAACTATTATGAAAGAATTATTATTGCTGTTAAAACGTATGTATTGAACGTCCATTAGATTTTCGCATGTAGGCCGAATAGAATAATATCTTACCCGTCAACTTTCGAATTTTCAGGCGGCTGAAATAATTCATGGATAACCAGCCAGGCATACACCTTCGTATTGTTTAACTCGTAGCGATTGTTCGACTTACACGAGGCACAGGGTTTTGACAACCTTTTATCATCCACGGAATGATCTACTCTGGAATGTGAAGCATCTGGAATGCCGAAGGTCCCTTGGGCTTGGGCAGCATCTGGCGATTGGTTGTTCATCTCGTTGTTGAAAGAAGGTGAAGGGGCATTTGTTCAAAAGCAGATTGTGTGAGAAATAGTAAGATCACAACGTCTTTTATTATAGCTGCGTGTCGGGTTTACGGCTTTGTTTTCCATCTTTTAATCTGTAAATAAATAACTGGCAAACATAACATAGGGGTTTCAAAGTTGAAAATGAAGTGTGTATATTGTTGTAATATATTTTTATGATTGAAAAATATAAATTTGACCAATATTACAATTTTTTTTAATGATAGAAACATATTAAAAATGAAAATATATATCATATTGATTTAGTTCAGTCATTAATTTTATTATAATGGTATAATGGTTGCCATTTTATATTCAAGATATGTAATTGGATACATCTAATTATCTAAGAAATTTATTTGGAAAAGTAAGTATTTCAAAACGTAAAGTAAATGAAAGTACTAATTAAATTTGTGAATATTAATTTAAATAAAGTTATTTGTTTTTTTAATTAGTTGAGATTCATTTTAAGGCGGAAACTACTAAAATCATTTAATTTCTTTTTACTATAAAAGTGTTTTGCATTTTAAGATATTTGATCCCTCTAGGTGCTTGGTAGATCCAAGATAGATCTAAATCAGTTTAATTTTCACACTTAAATAGACTAAAACAAAATTAAAATACTTATTTTTGAGCCAAGAGACCATATATCTCCACTATTGGTTAGATTTCAAGTATGTTGAAATATTATTTTCAACTGCAAGCTCAGTCCTTTGCCATACCCTCCAATGATGTATCCCCCATTAAATAGCTGCAGCTCGAGCCCTTGCCTTAATTCACCATTACACAGTGATTTATTACGAAATGGTGGTCATTCACAGAATGGTGGTAATTTATTAGAGTTGGTAAAAATAGTAGACACAGGTTCTGCGCACATGGAGAATGTACCGGAACATCTAGAAATTTCAGGAATTAAACTTATTTGTCAGCCCCTCCATACCTTGTTTTAATCTCTGGTGTTGTCATAAAAATTTCAAATAGTTTTTTTTTGTTCACTCAATCTTTTTTTGGTTGCCATATATGAAATGTAATGTTTTTTTTCTTTCTGAGTAGTGTGAGATGACGAGAGACAAAGTGCTCTTTGTAATGAACAAGAGTACAGAGATAGTTTTTTTTTTGTAATACGCAGCAACGCATATGTATGAATGAAAAATTTACACACACCAGTGTAAGATATTTGAGCTGAAATAGAGTGTTTTGTAGATGCACAGCAGTGCGGACAAAACAGTGCAAACTGCAGACGCAACAGTGCAAAGACAGTGTGTTGATTTTAAGAGGAGACAGAGTATTTTGCTTTCTATAATGTACAACAGTGTAGACACAGTAATGTAATTTTTTTTGAGAGAGTGAAGTTTTTGAACTGCCTCTGAAGCAACCTTGTTGTAATTCCTCTGTTAGAGGAAGTATTTTTAATGAATACAAGTCCCTTTTGTTGGGCGTTGTTGAAACTCTGTTATCAGAAAATATTATTTTTGTTTTGTTGCGTCAAAAACAGAGTGTTGCTGAAACAACAGTTTTGCGTTGCTAAAACACTGTATTCCGCAAACAATTTTTTTTTTTAATTTCCCGTGTTAAAAACAGAGTATTATTCTCTGTTTGTCTATTCTGGAATTATCAGAAATTCCCAACATGGTATGAGAGCTTGTCCAGGCTTTTTGAAGGTGTCAAAGAAGTGAAGGAAGGATTTCTTGCTGCAGCAGCTTCTCGAGCAGAGTGAAGATATTCAAGAAAGGATGTAGGTATTTCCCAGATTAGTTTTATGTGTTGATGTTGAAGACAGACAGTGATTTTTAAATACACACTCTATATTTTTAAGCATAGTTTAGAGTGCAAGAATGGCTAGCTCCAGCACCAGCACAAGCACTAGCATGAGTATGTCTAATACTCAGCTCCCACAATTTAATGGGAAAAACTATGACTATTGGGCAATAACCATGAGAGCCCTGTTTGCCTCACAAGATCTATGGGAATTTGTTGAATATGGGTTTGAAGAACTAGCAGATGAAAATGAGTTTAACAGATTAACTCAGGCAGAGAAAGATCTGTTGAAGAGCAATAGGAAGAAGGATTCAAAAGCCCTCGTATTTTTGTATCAAGCAGTGCATGAGAGTGTGTTTCCAAGGATAGCAGCAGCCAAGACATACAAAGAAGCATGGAAAACTCTCAAGACATCCTATCATGGCATGAAGAAATTAAAGACAACAAAACTACAATTGCTAAGGAGAGATTTTGAGAATCTTTGCATGAAGGAGTTAGACAATATTGACTCATTCTTCAGACATGTAATTGGTCTAGTCACACAGATAAGGACTCAAGGAGAAATTCTTGAAGAAAGGAGGATTGTGGAGAAACTATTGAGGATCCTACCCTCAAAGTTTGATGTGATTGTCACCACCATAGAAGAGACAAAGGATCTCTCAAACTTCTTAGTTGATGACCTACATGCATCACTGATAACACATGAGCAGAGGTTGAGTAGAAATGAAAAATCATCTCTAGAGAAAGCCTTTAAGAACCAGATGTCTTTTGGAAGTGGTAGAGGTCAAGGCAAAGGAAACAAGAGAGGAAGAGGCAGAAGCCAAAACAGAAGTGGAAGAAATAGTCCAGCAAATGCTCAAGGAAGAGGCAGGAATCCAAATCACAAGCAAGGCCAAGGCAGCAGTCAACAAAGTGGACAACATCATGCTCAAGGACAAAGGTATGAAAAACTGAATGTCCAATGTTATTATTGTAAAAAATATAGGCATTATGCCAATGAATGTAAGAAGAAGCAGCATGATATGAATAATATATCTAGTGCAAATATCAATAGAAAAATATCAGCCAAGATAATGTGCATTTAGCTTGTAACATGGATGAAACAAACAGTGATGATATATGGTTTCTAGACTCTGGTTGCAGCAACCATATGATAGGAAACATAGCCTTGTTTTCGAAATTAGGTCAAAATGTGAAATCACGAGTCACACTTGGGACTGATAGTAAAATTTACGTTATGGGAAAAGGAGAAGTTAAAATATTTACAAAGAAAGGTGAAAAGAAAACCATAGGAGATGTCTATTATGTTCCTGGAATGAAATATAACCTCTTGAGTATTGGTCAGCTTGTTCAAAACGGGTACAATGTTTTCTTTGTGAATGATGTATGCACCATCATGGATAGAGCACCTAGCAAAAGATGTATTGCTGAAGTGAAGATGACAAGGAACAGGATGTTCCCTCTCACAATAAAGACAGATTTGAAAAATAAAGAAGTAATAGCAGCAATGTCACAAGAGGCTTTCCAAAGCGTACCAAAGGATGAAAATTGGTTGTGGCACTTGAGATTTGGACATCTCAACTTTGCAGGTCTTAACTTGTTGAGTAGAAAAAGAATGGTAAGAGGATTACCATTGATAGAGAAACGGGACAGCCTTTGTGAAGGTTGTATCTTGCGGAAACAACATAGAGAAAGTTTTCCATCCGGGAAAAGCATAAGGGTAAAAGCAACCTTAGAGATTGTGCACTCAGATTTATGTGGACCGATGCAAACTCCATCACTAGCAGGAAGCCAATATTTTCTAACATTCATTGATGATTTTACTAGAAAAACTTCGGTTTATTTCATGAAGAACAAAAGTGAAGTGTTTGAAAAATTTTGAAATTTGAAAGCACTTGTAGAAAACCAAAGTGGGCTACATATTAAATTTCTAATAAGTAATAGAGAAGGTGAGTATATCTCCAAATAATTTCTATGTTTTTGTAGAGAAAATGGAATTCACAAACAGTTTACCAAAAGTTACACTCCGCAGCAAAATGGAGTTGCTAAAAGGAAGAACAGGAAAATCATGGATATGGCGAGGAGCATGTTGAAGGCAAAGGATTTGCCAAATGATTATTGGGCTGAAGGTGTACATTGTGTAGCATACATTTTGAATAGATGCCCTACAAAAGCAGTGATGAACAGAGTGCCGGAAGAAGCATGGAGTGGGAGAAAGCAAGGAGTCACCGACATGAAAGTTTTTGGATGTGTGGCTTATGCACACATTCTAGATTAGCTAAGGAAGGAGTTGGACAGCAAAGGGGAGAAATGTATTTTCATTGGATAGAGTGAGGAATCCAAAGCTTACAGGTTGTATATCCCATCTACCAAGATGTTTTTTGTGAGCAGAGATGTTCAGTTCATTGAGGAGGAAGCTTGGGATGGAAGCATAGAGAAAACACTGAATGTTAAAAATTGTTTATCTCATGATGAAGATGATGAGGAGATGGCTGAAACACATCCCCAAACAGTAGCACCAACACAAGGGCAGCAAGAGACACCCTTGAGGAGAAATGAAAGTGCTTCTCCAAGCACACCGCGAGGAGCAAATTCAAGTGCTTCTTCAACCACTTGTACGCCAAATGAAAGAGGTAAGAAGTTCAGAAATTTAAGTGATATTTATGAACAAGAGGCAACAAATGAAGGTATGAATTCTTTGTTTGCTTTATATTGTCATGTTGATGACCCTATTGATTTCGAAGATACTATTAAGGATAGGAAATGGATAGAAGCTATGGATGAGGAGATCAATGCCATAGAAAGAAACAAGACATGGGATTTAGTTGAACTACCAAAAGGAAAGGAAGTCATTGGAGTTAAATGGGTCTACAAGACCAAGAGTAATGCTGAAGGCAAGATAGAAAGACACAAGGCAAGACTTGTTGTCAAAGGATATAAGCAGCAGTTGGGAGAGACTATGAGGAAACTTTCGCAGCGGTTGCTAGAATGGAAACCGTGAGAGTAGTGCTATCCATAGCAACACAAAACAAGTGGTAAGTTTACCAAATGGACGTGAAGTCAGCATTTCTCAATGGAGTGTTAATGGAAGAGGTTTACATTGAACAACCTCCAAGCTATGAAAAGAAAGGCCAAGAGCACAAAGTGTGCAGATTGAAGAAAGCTCTTTATGGGATGAAGCAAGCACCAAGAGCATGGTACAACATGATAGATTCCTATCTACTGGAAAATGGATTTGAAAAGTTTGAGGGATAACCCACCCTCTACATGAAAGAAAAGGATGGTAAAATACTAATTGTTGTGTTATATGTTGAGGATGTTATTTTCACAGGTAATGATGATTATCTCATTGAAAATTTCAAAACAGTCATGAAAGAATAATTTGAAATGACTAACATGGGTTTGCTGAAATACTTCTTAGGAATGGAAGTAGATAAAAATGAAAATGAGATCTTTATCTCACAAGCAAAATATGTAAATGAAGTGTTGGAAATATTTAATATGCAGGACAGCAAGGCAACAATCACTCCCACAGTGATGGGATTAAAACTCAACAAAGAGGACAGCAACAAAGATTTTGATCCTAGTTTGTACAAGAGCATAGTTGGCAGCCTTATGTATTTGACTGCAACTAGGCTGGATATTATGCATGCTGTTAGTTTAATTTCCAGATTCATGGAAAGGCCAAAAGAAGCACATTGGCAGGCAGCAAAAATAATTCTGAGGTATGTTAAAGGTACTAAAAGGTTTGACATTTTATATAGCGCTTCAGAATGTTTAGATTTAGTTGGACACACTGATAGTGATTGGGCTGGAAGTGTAGATGATTAGAAAAGCACATCCGGTTATGTTTTTCACATGGGTTCAGGAGCTATTTCATGGGCTTCTAAGAAACAACCTATTGTAGCGTTTTCTACAACAGAGGCTGAATATGTGGCAGCTACAGTAGCAACATGTCAAGCAGTTTGGATGAGAAGGATGTTAAGGAGTTTAGGCCAAGAGTAGGCAAAAGGAACTGTGATTTATTGTGCCAATAGCTCAGCTATTGCATTATCCAAGAATTTTGTGTTTCATAAGAGAAAGAAACACATTGACACAAGGTTTCATTACATCAGGGAATTGGTAAGCAATGGAGAAATTGTTTTAGTACATTGCAGAACTCAGGAGAAGGTTGGAGAAATTCTAACCAAACCATTGGGACAGAAAGTTTTGAGTTTTTGAGAAAATGTCTGCGTATGACTGATAACCCAGCAGATGAAACTAAAGGGGAGTGTTGAAATATTATTTTCAACTGCATGCCCAGTCCTTTGCCATACCCTACAATGATGTATCCACCATTAAACAGCTGCAGCTCCAGTCCTTGCCTGAATTCACCATTACACAGCGATTTATTACGGAATGGTGGTCATTCGCGAAATGGTGGTAATTTATTACAGTTGGTAAAAATAGTAAATACCAGGTTTTACTGCGGACATGGAGAATGTAATGGAACATCCAGAAATTTTAGGAATTAAACTTATTTGTCAGCCCCTCCATACCTTGTTTTAATTTCTAGTCTTGTCATAAAAATTTCAAGTAGTTTTTTTTTGGTTCACACAATCTTTTTTTTTGGTTGCCGTATATGAAATGTAATGTTTTTTTTCTTTCTGAGTAGTGTGAGCTGACCAGAGACAGAGTGTTCTTTGTAATGCACACCAGTACAGAGATAGTTTTTCTTTTTGTAATATGCAGCAACGCGTATGTATAAATGAAAAACTTACACACACCAGTGTAAGATTTTTGAGGTGAAATAGAGTGTTTTGTAGATGCACAACAGTGCAGACACAACATTGCAAAGTGCAGACATAGTAGTCCAAAGACAGTGTGTTGATTTTTAGAGGAGACACAGTATTTTGCTTTCTGTAATGTACAACAGTGCAGACACAGTAATGTAATTTTTTTTGACAGAGTGAAGTTTTTGAATTGCCTCTGAAGCAGCCTTGTTGTAATCCCTCTGTTAGAGGAAGTATTGTTAATGAATACAAAGTCCCTTTTCTTGTGTGTTGTTGAAACTCTTTTATCATAAAATATTTTTTTTTTTTTTGCTGCGTCAAAACCAGAGTGTTGTTGAAACACCAGTTATGCGTTACTGAAACACCATATTCCGCAAATGATTTTTTTTTAAATTTCCTGTGTTAAAAAGAGAGTGTGAAAAACAGAGTATTATTCTCTATTTGTCTATTCTAGAATTATCAGAAATTCCCAACAAAGTATAAATGGTTAACGTTTAACATTCAACAAATTTAATCTGATGTCAATGTTTCCCCTAGTTAAAAATTGATTTTATTATTATGAATAAACAAAATATAAATTCAATATTGGTTTTACGGAAGTGGAATTTATATGTGGGTTCAATTAAAAAATAATAATAATACGTTAAAAGTGTGTTTATATTTGAGAGTAGTTG
>APFE031138097.1:0-26121 GCA_000404065.3 Pinus taeda
GTGATCTTTCACTTCTTGAACATTTTTCTTCTTGATATGTCCTTCTATCTTGAGAGTTTGAGGAGTGGTAATTCTTGCCAATGCTTTACAAGATATGGTCAGATTCATTTATTTTTTCTTTGGGGTTGATTCCTGGTGTATATCCTCTTCTCTTGATGTTTCTTGATCCTTGTCTTCCTCCTCTTCAAAATCTATGTAAAATAATTTCTTCTTGCACACATGACCTTTAGTGTATTTGTTATCACACCTGTAACAAAGCCATTTTTCTCTTTCTTCTTCCAATTTTTGTGGTGTAAACCTTGTAGGTTATGGAAGGCTAGGAGAAAAAACACTTCCATATTTATAGTTGTGAGTGATAGGATTCTTTGTTTCCATAATTCTGCTTTCAATTTTTCTTGCCAACCTAAATGCCTTCTCCAATGAATTAGGTTCCCAAACACGAACCTCATGTTGAATGTTATCCTTTAAGGTCCCTATGAAGACATCAATCATTTTCTTCTCTAGAACATCATTTACCCTTATATTCAATTTTTGGAAGTCCTCAATATGCTCTACCATTGAACCCTTTTGTTTGATATTTATTAATTGGCTAAAGAAAGTGTTGCTCTTTGTATCCTCAAAATGTGCTATCATTTCCTCCGTGAAAATTGACCAGTTGACAAGTGGTTTACAAGAACAAAGCCCTCTATACCATACAAATTGATTTGGTTCTAAATATAAAGATGTAATATGTACCTTTTGTAACAATTGTACCTCATGTAGATCAAAATATTACTCCATATGTAGTATCCAATTTATTGGATTCTTTCCTCCAAACTTCCTCATATCACTTTTTCTTTATTTTAGGAGCTCGATCTTGAAACAATTGTAACACTGTAATTTCGGATCTCTAAGTTCTGAAATAGCGTCTTGTAGCAGCCCTCTGTGTCCTCTTTCCAATGCCACTAGTCTTATCAAAATTGGATTCTCCAAGAAAGAGTTATGCCCAATCTCCCAAGATGACCTGATTATATAAATTTTCAGTAGATCAAAATTGTACGAAGTTCCACATGTCACTGTTTCGACCTTAGGACCTGAAACTGAGACATAGAAAACTACAATCCATCCTCTTTCTCTATATTCTTACAAAATTTCAGTCTGATGCTTAGAGAGAAAGTTATGACGATTTGTCCAAGGTTTCCTATTTGGGATGTATTTCAGGAGCATGTAGAAACCCTAAATGTCTTGGATGGTATCTCAGAACATATAGTGAAACAAGATATGAAATTCGGACTCGAGCTTCAAAACAATTTCGGCTCAAATGGGTTTTTGGTGTAGCTTCTAAAACTTCAAAGAAAAAATGTTATAGCGAAAATGCCACAATAATTTGTTTGGAACAATGAAACCCTAGAATCCGAAGGCTTGATACCAAATGTTATGAAACCAGCTCACAAAAGGATAGAAAAGATAGATAAACACCTTCAAAATAAGCCTCTTTAAGGGGGAAACCTCCTTTACATTACACAAATGAACAATTCTTGGATGATACAAATGACAAGACCTCCTTTCTATATATAGGAGTCTAAGGGGTCATAATATAATGAGAGCCGACATAATAATAATAATGTAAGGGCACAAGAATAACAATAGTGGGCTTCTATGGGGCACCATAATAAGAATATGGGGACTACATGGGCACAACAATATAATAAGGGGGTTGCACTAATAACAATAAGGGGTTACACTAGTAGTATAGTGACCTAACATGCCCGTCTTCTTCAAAATGTGTTGTCCTCTACACTTGAGTAGTTCTGGATGCTTCCATATAAAATTTTCATCCTCCCATGTGGAATCTTCAGCGGGTAAGTTCTTCCACTTGATAAGATACTTTGAAATTGATCGATTCTATAGCTGTCAATTTCTTGTTTCTATGATTGCTTCAGGTTCCAATATGATTTTTCCTTCCTTGTCAAGTTCTGGAAATATTATTTGAACTTGAATCTTCTGCAACTTTTGAATGAGTGGCCACACTTCTTCATCATTCTTCCATTCATCCCTTGCTTCATTTATCCTATCTGGTTGGATAGAAATAACACAAAACAATGCTTCCACATCCTCATCCTTTTTTGAGAGTGCACCTGCAACAATAATTTGCCTCCCTTTTTTGTAGATGATTTCAAAGTCATAACCCAACATATTTGTGATCCATTTTTTATGTTCTTCTGAAGATAATATTTGTTCTAAAAATTATTTAAGGCTATCATGATCCGTTTTCACCTTGAAGTGTCTTCCCATTAGGTAAGGTCGTCATTTCTTAAGTGTGTGTAGTATTGCCAAAATTTCCTTCTCGTAAATAGCTTGCTTGAGGGACACTTGTTTGTATGGATGTAGTTGTAAAAATACCCAATCACCTACCTAAAATGTTCTTTCATTGCGATGTTGATTTGCTTTTTGTTTCATTCGATTTTGCACCAAAGTGGCATTATCCTTTAAAAGTTGGAGAACTTGTTGTTGATGCTCGATGTGATCTAAATTCATTGCTTGAACCTTTTTCTTCTTGATATGTCCTTCTATCTTGAGAGTTTGAGGAGTGGTAATTTCTACCAATGCATTACAAGATATGGTCAGATTCATTTCTTGATGCTCGATGTGATCTTTCACTTCTTGAACATTTTTCTTCTTGATACGTCCTTCTATCTTGAGAGTTTGAGGTGTGGTAATTCTTGCCAATGCTTTACAAGATATGGTCAGATTCATTTATTTTTTCTTTGGGGTTGTTTCCTGGTGTATATCCTCTTCTTTTGATGTTTCTTGATCCTTGTCTTCCTCCTCTTCAAAATCTATGTAAAATAATTTCTTCTTGCACACATGACCTTTAGTGTATTTGTTATCACAACTGTAACAAAGCCATTTTTCTCTTTTTTCTTCCAATTTTTGTGGTGTAAACCTTGTAGGTTATGGAAGGCTAGGAGAAAAAGCACTTCCATATTTATAGTTGTGAGTGATAGGATTCTTTGTTTCCATAATTCTGTTTTCAATTTTTCTTGCCAACCTGAATGCCTTCTCCAATGAATTAGGTTCCCAAACATGAACCTCATGTTGAATGTTATCCTTTAAGGTCCCTATGAAGACATCAATCCTTTGCTTCTCTAGAACATCATTTACCCTTATATTCAATTTTTGGAAGTCCTCAATATGCTCTACCATTGAACCCTTTTGTTTGATATTTATCAATTGGCTAAAGAAAGTGTTGCTCTTTGTATCCTCATAATGTGCTATCATTTCCTCCGTGAAAATTGACCAGGTGACAAGTGGTTTACAAGAACAAATCCCTCTATACCATACAAATTGATTTGGTTCTAAATATAAAGATGCAATATGTACCTTTTGTAACAATTGTACCTCATGTAGATCAAAATATTACTCCATATGTAGTATCCAATTTATTAGATTCTTTCCTCCAAACTTCCTCATATCACTTTTTCTTGATTTTAGGAGCTCGATCTTGAAACAATTGTAACACTGTAATTTCGGATCTCTAAGCTCTGAAATAGCGTCTTGTAGTAGCCCTCTGTGTCCTCTTTCCAATGCCACTAGTCTTATCAAAATTGGATTCTTCAAGAAAGAGTTATGCCCAATCTCCCAAGATGACTTGATTATATAAATTTTCAGTAGATAAAACTTGTACGAAGTTCCACATGTCACTGTTTCGACCTTAGGACCTGAAACTAAGACATAGAAAACTACAATCCATCCTCTTTCTCTATATTCTTACAAATCTCAATCTGATGCTTAGAGAGAAAGTTATGATGATTTGTCCAAGGTTTCCTATTTGGGATGTACTTCAGGAGCATGTAGAAACCCTAAATTTCTTGGATGGTATCTCAAAACATATAGTGAAACAACATATGAAATTCAGACTCGAGCTTCAAAACAATTTCGACTCAAATGGGTTTTTGGTGTAGCTTCTAAAACTTCACAGAAAAAAAGTTATAGCGAAAATGCCTCAATAATTTGTTTGGAACAATGAAACCCTAGAATCTGAAGGTTTGATACCAAATGTTATGAAACCAGCTCACAAAAAGATAGAAAAGATAGATAAACGCCTTCAAAATAAGCCTCTTTGAGGGGGAAACCTCCTTTACATTACACAAATGAACAATTCTTGGATGATACAAATGACAAGACTTTCTTTCTATATATAGGAGTTGAAGGGGTCATAATATAACGAGAGTCGACATAATAATAATAATGTAAGGGCACAAGAATAACAATAGTGGGCTTCTATGGGGCACCATAATAAGAATATGGGGACTACATGGGCACACCAATATAATAAGGGGGTTGCACTAATAACAATAAGCGGTTACACTAGTAGTATAGGGACCCAACAAAAAAGTATTGGAGAGTGTGAATAAAATAGATCGATAGTTCTCCCTAAAAGATGATATCATTGTGTATATATATATTAGTAAGGTACTTTCTCATCTCAAAATAGAGTGAGAGAGTCCCTTCAATTTTTTTTTATAGTTGTGGTTACAACAAACTTTGGAGTGCTATGATAGTAAATATAATCTTCCAACACACATATACAAAAAATTACCTATTCCTTTATTGGTTCATGACACTAAAATGCAAGAGTGCCATGTTTATTGGCATAAAAATAACATATTCTAACGGATTAGCTACACGATAGTGTTCACTAATTTCTTAAGAAAAATAGGTACAAGTAGTTGGGATGGGAATGCTTGGAGTAAATTTCACACGCTTTTGGTTATGGTCAGTACTATATTTATCTAAAAAAATGATAGATGCTTTACTACCATAATGTCGGTATCTTCTCAAACTTTTTCTTATGGAAAACCCACTCATTTCCCTACAAAATATATTGTGAAAATGTACTACATGTCACATTAGAAATATTATTTAAAACAACACCTATCTATATATCTTGGCACATCCATTATCATTGTTAACAATACAAATAATTTCACAACACTTTCTAAATTAACCATGCAAAAAAAAAAGTTTAGAACTCAAGTACATTTACCTTTGAGCATATACACAACATGGATATGGTAATGGTAAGCTTCATAATAATATTGACAAACTTAATATTTATTTCTTGGTATAAACAAAATATTATGAGTGGAAAAATATGTCATTTTTGTGACTCATCATGAAGCTCACATGCTCTTCCCTATTTTATGATAAGATCATAAGTTTGCATAAGGTGATGCAATAATATACATCTAATCTACATGTTGATGAAATGTTTGATACAATTGTAATAGTAGGTCCCACTAGTTGATTAGAAGGTTGGTGAAAAATAAAACAAGTTTTACAACATTGAATAAGCAAGGAGAAAGTAGGGCTTTGATAAAGAAGCAAATAGAGAATCATACAACTTACACTTGTTTACGAATCTTACTAAAAGAAGAAGGCATTGGCTCCAATAATCTTTCACACAAAACTTAAAAAAGAATTTTATGTTCTATAAGTAACAATAATTTATAACTAAATCACAAAGCTAAGTGAAATAAGCAACTAGGTTTCAATAAAGGAAAGAGAGGGACCTATAACTTGCACTTATTGATAGATGTTAGTAAAATCAGTAGGCCCTAGTTTCAAGAATCTTGCATGCAATACATGAAAAAAAACTCTACAAATAACAAAACATTAGAAATAAGTCACAGAACCACATGAAACACATTTTATTAAATACTTGATTACTTTAATGGATTAAATAAAATCATTTGACAAACAACACTAAAGAAATAATAGGGAAAAAATGTGGGGAAAGAAAGAAGATTATATTAAAATACAAAAGATTGCATAATGTTCCATAACTTTGAGTAGTGAGATGGACTTAAATCCTTTATCTTTTGGGTTTTCCTCTTAGAGGCTCATTTCCAATGTTCACCAGATGGCCTCCCCAACAATACGCTACATGTTCTCCTCAAACCTCTACAAACAAATTCAATAAGTTGGTAAAAATACGAAAATTGGACATTCTTTCACACGAGAAGAAAATTAATCCAATACATCACTTAGCTTCAAGGCCAAACTAAAATATAATCAATCCGAGAGCTAGATATAAGGCTGCAAGATAATTTTTTTTGAAAAAAATGCTATTAAACCCATGTGGAGGAGACCTTATTGTAGGCATATTTGATCCTTCTAGGAATTTCACATGAAGGGAGGGTTGATAATTTAGAATAATCCTAAGATAGTCACACTTTGGGTGCCTCAAAAATGATTAAAAGTGATTAAATTAACTTCATGGTGCACCTTGATCAAGTTTGACCAACTCCAGAAGAAAAATGTTCGCCTACAAACCCTTGTGTGCAATTATGCCTCACAGGAAAATTAAACAAAATGGTCAATATTTTCAATGTTTAGAGTTATGACATTCCATACAAAATAGAGCACATTGTAATGCACCTTTCTTCTAATATTACTTGGTACATGTAAGAAAAAGTTCCATAATAATATTATTAGAATGATTGCTTTTTATATATGTTTTCATTATTCAACACCTTGGTGCAACCTTTTGTATTAGAAAATAAATAAATTTCTAATTTTAATTCTTTGGCGAAGAAAATAAACTCCACCTTTTTTCATGGGAAGAAAATCCTACAATTTTGCCGTAGGCATTCCTTTTTAACCATAAGTGTTGTGCATGCAATACTTTATGTGGATAGAATCAATCCCTCTAGACCTATGGGAGGATCTAGCAAAAAATGAAGCAAATATATGTAAACTTGCATAGTTTATACGAGAAAACACAAAGGAGGATAGATGACCTACCTCACTCTCATGCTAACATCCGTTGGTGTCATCCTTGATTTTTTTCGTTTCCAAGATCAATATCCTCTTCATCGTTATGGATGAATACCTACAAGGAAGGTCACATGGAGACAAAAAACTCACACATAGGAAAATTCATTCTAATATAAATCATGTAACACATCAGGGAGTATTACACTAAATGAGGAATAATTGGCACATTTATGGAAATAAAATACATAATGTATTATAAATAGATGGTAAAGGGAGGATTACAATCACTTAAGCTTTGATGTTGGAAGCCTCTTTTAGGTGAGTTTCCAAGTCCTAGCCTTAATGTTCAAGCACTCCTTTCTCCTTAGAAAAATGGGTACTAATTGGGGATAGTTCAACACTAGGAAGGAAACTAATCATTAGCTAATCATTAGTTAATCATTAGTGGATAGTAGGGATCTCATTTATAGGGAAGGAGAGGGAGTTGAGGATCCATGAAGGGAGGGAGAATTTTCACATCTCAATGGAAATATCCATGAAAGTAGGATCAAGGACTTGGAATGGGAGGTCTCATTCGAATCTTTATTCACCTGTAACCAACTCGTTGTTCTTGAGACTTCTAGTAAGAGAAGCTTCTCCTCCATTTTCGGAAAAAATTCCTAAAGAGGACCAACGTAGATTTTCTTGAAAAGAGTAGCACTTTCGGCTCATATTTTGACCATTAAGCACATTGAAGACCTTTCTAGCATGGATTTTCCTAATAAAAGTACCATTAGCCTTGCAAAACAATGTTTTTGACAAGTTCTTAATAATTCTTCCAAGGAAACTTTTCTCCCTTTTCTTAAGGGATATTATTCTCATAGCGACAAACATGTTTCATGGTGAATACATTGTTTGGGACAACTTTCATCATTTTGCGATGCTTGTCACATTGACGACACATAGTGTGACACTTCAGAATACGAGACTGTGAGTGTGACAAAATATTGTATAACAGATGCCCCCTAAAGCATGATTTTAGAAGGGGCAGTGATCACTGAAATGTTTCACAAGCAAAAAAAAGGAATTAGAGAACCAATGTCATGAGATACACAAATAAAATATAATATATCTTACATCTTTGATGTAAGTGTGCCTAATGAGTAGGCATCTAAAAAAAACATGGATCCATGACATGGATGCAGCCATACGAATAGAAAGGATCATGTTTACAATCATGATTACTTAATAACTCCACACAACCTCAATTTATCACACGAAACTGAGGATATTCACTTCTAACTCGATCCAACCGAAGTATGAATCTCACCATGTGAATATATGTGTCAGAATCGTACATGGTAGAAACCACCTTATTACTAGTCACTGATGTAAACCATTAAGAGGCACAAGAGAAACCACCAATGATGATGATGTCTCCCAAGGTACAACAACACAATCCAAAAGTGTGGACAATGAATTTGAAGCCAAACACTCGCAGAACCATTCTATCGAAGGTGAGTGATGTGGAACTATCATTGAATGTGAATAACTTACCATTGAGGCATGCAAGATTCAAGGTACTGAAAGGGAGTTCCTAGATCATCTTCCTGGATAATGAGTTGGAGTCGACACGAATTGATTCGTCGAAGGAGGGCCATAATGTTTCCCACATCATCAACATGAAAAATAGGATTTTGTAAAGTTGGAAAGAGTGATTTAGGATTGATGCAAAAAAATTCAAATAGGATATAATTTGTTTGAATTTGCAGGTGGGACTTCTCTTGAGCATATCGGTGATATGACTCTGGAATTTGGTAGCATTTGACTCAAAATAGGATAAAAGATCATGGTGACAATAAGATATAATAAAATGAGAGGTAAATGAATTTTCCAAACCCATTAAGCCAAGTGACAAAGTTAGGATGCTCCTAACCCAACACGAGATACAAATAAGTGTTATATTCAAGAGCGAAATAATTCCTTTCACACAAAATATAGAGTATATGTTTCTTTCTATTTTCCCCCACTATTCCTAGCGAG
This sequence comes from Pinus taeda, assembly GCA_000404065.3. Taxonomy (NCBI): domain Eukaryota; kingdom Viridiplantae; phylum Streptophyta; class Pinopsida; order Pinales; family Pinaceae; genus Pinus; species Pinus taeda. The sequence goes on from APFE031138097.1 coordinate 8,785, forward strand.
TGCCTCTTTATTTTTAATCTCAAGCCTTAAGAAGATACCATATGCTTGTCATGGTGACAAGTCCTTCCTCATTTTAGTTTTACGAGTTTGTGGGAGGGGTAACTCAACATATTTTTCATGTCTAGAGGGTTTGAAAAAGAGGAAAAAATAAAACTCCAGATGTCCCTTTTCATAGATAGTCTCTTAATTTTGAAAAGGTAGAAAAAAAATTGAAAAGAACCTCATAGCTATGTTTGACTAAGGTATTCCGTTTTCATAGCTAGTCTATCTTATTCTAGAAAAGGGTTAAACTTATACTGAGTATATGTATTTCATTTACTTTTACGAGTTCGAAAAGACAAGTGCTTGGAAATCTTTTCATATTTTGGGAGTCTGCAAGGAGATGAAAAGGTCAAGACAATGGCTAATAAGGCCACTCATCGTAGATTCTCCCCAGGAAAGGGGAAAACAACAAAGTGAAAGCGTATGATCGGCCATCTAGAAAAAATAGGCTGATAAAAATGGAAATCATGAGAGGTAAAGTGGGAATTTTTTCATTTTTACACAAGCTTGAAACATGGGAAAATATGCTTTAGGACACTTGAAGATGGTTTCATTTTTTCAAAAGCTTGAAACATGAGAAAAAACTATGCTTGGATTTGGTTTCATTTTTATGCAATCATGAAACAAAGAAAAAATATGTTTGAGATTTGGCTTAATTTTTACACAAGCTTGAAACATGAGAAAAACTATGCTTGATATTAGTTTCATTTTTATACAAGATTGAAACAGAGAAAAACTATGCATGAGATTGTTTTTTTTTTAACACAAGCTTGAAGCAAAGAAAAACTATGCTTGAGATAAGTTTTCATGCCCCTAGAATAATGACTCAATCCGAGGTACATGCCCCCCAAGCTTCATCTCATTCACCTAAGTAGAATACTGGTTACTAACATGTGGATGGAATGAAGGTTCATTTATGAGATCAAGTGAAAGAATCAACTGAGAATTTGAGATATAACTAAAGACTCGAATTGGAAGAGGTTTTGTTTCACTTTTAACGAGCTTGACACATAAAAATAACCATGCTCATGACACCTTGTTTAAATTTTTAACGATATTTATACAACTAAAGGGACTATGCTCATGACACCTTGTTTCATTTTTTAACAAGCATGACACAAGTAAAAAGAAATTTGCTCCGGGAACCTTGATTCATTTTCTAAGGAGCTTGACACAAGTCAAACAACTTTGCTCTAAGAAACTTGAATCATTTTTTAATGAGCTTGTCACAAGAAAAGGAATTATGCTCTAAGAACATTGATTCATTTTTTAAGGATCTTGAAACAAGATAAGGAACTCTGCTTCGAAAATCCTTGATCATGGCCCATAAGAGGCCATGGCTTCCAAGATGTTCTCATCATATGGGAGAACAATGCTCTGGAAGTGATACATATCAAGGGATCTAATGGAAAAATTAGGCTCCAGTTCCCCCAATACATGATGCACTATATCACTAACTAGATCAACAATAGACATGATCATGGAATAAATAGCCACATAATTAAACTGTGGTGGGGCTGATACCACTTGCATACAAATACCATTTTGGGAAGATGGTTTATTGGGAGCTAAATTAGGAACAACAAATGAAAGATGATCAATGGCCACAACTCTTCCTTTATGTGGGAAACATATCACACAAAAGAGAGAAGAGACAAGAGATCCCATGACATAAACATGCTCATGCCCAAGGAATAAATTAAAATCTAAAGGGCCTTGGACAATCATCACATCGATATATGATGATTTTTCCTCCCAAAGTAATAGGAAACTCAGGAAGGATCCCTAACGATTGAATCGTTCCTTCATTAAAAACTAACAAATTTTGGGTAATGGGTACAATTTCTGGAGAACCTAAATATTTCCAATTAGTTGAGGACAAAATACCAACGAATGCGCCTTCATCTATGATTGTTTCATGTACAGGTGTATTACCAGCATGTACTATGACCTGGAAGGGAACATAAGAAGGAAGACGATATCCTGTAAGTCGACACCAATCAATGGAAATGAACATACTACTTGGAGGGGGTGCCATGGGAATGCGAGAACTACCCCTTATGTTATGGGAATGGGAGGATCACCCCCCAGTATCGTGGGAATAGGAGGCTTGCCCCACAATTCATTAGAATCTATAGAAACAAGAAGAACCTAAGTGGTATGAAGTTCACTCTCTATGAGAAAGGTACAATCAATTGAAGGTGGAATTAGGTCAACCATTTTATCAACCAATGGTTGGTCATGAACAGACTCATGGGATTCACTTTCAGAGAGAGTGGGATTGAAAAGAGATGAATTCTGATTAATCACTTCATCAACTAGTGGAGGATTAAGGGAAAGTTTTTGATAAACAATTAGAAGATAAGGCTAAGAATATGTAAGGTCATCCAACACTGTTGAGGCTTCATCCATACAAGGAAAAAGGTGAATAACATGATTCCCCTCACATAAATTTTAGGGAAATTTGACTTTACCCTTTCTCCCATAAAGCTTTCTATCACTAGTTGAGGGTTTGTCACTAGCATGATCTCTAAAGGCCGATAAAAAAAGATGATGTGAGCCTGTTGACCACACTTCTAATATCTTGGGAATAATAGGAAAATATCTAAGAAGGTGGTCACCCTTACAAAGCATGCAAGGGAATTTAACTTTGCGGGGCTGGTTGGAAGGCTTCTCCATACTAGTTGCATCCATAGAAATGGTTTCTTAATTGCTCCCTTGCTTATTTTTCTTATTCTTAATATTGTTTTTATTCTTCTTCTTATCCACTTGGTTACTTACTTCCAATATTTCACTAGATGAAGAGGAAGAAGAGGAAGAAGACCGAACATGCGAAGAAGGAAAAGAGTCAAATTTAGGATCAACTGGAGGTTGATATTGTTTAGGTGGAGGAGAACCAAGTTGAGAATCAATTTGGATATTTGTGACCATAGGGGTAAAAAATAACCAAACTCGCAAACCAATGGTAAATCCAGGAAGGGACAGCTGTTGAAAAGAGCAACAAGAAATTCCAATTTTAATTTTTCCTTGAATTAAAATTGTGAATTAAAATCGAATTTAGTCTCACTAGTTGCTTGGAAATAATTAATTAATTCATTATGGATTAATTAGTTGGAGAAATTCAAGTTAGAAGTATTTTTGAAGTCATGCAACAGTTATACCTTAACTTAAGGAGATTATCCTTTAATTAAGGAGATAATATTGAGTTATATTTGAGTTATAATTAGTTAGCTCAGTTTACTGAGTTAAGTCCAGTCAAATTAGTTCCAAACTATTTGAGGAACTAATTGTGAGTTATTAGTCAGTTGATGCATGCATGCACTCAACCAATGTACTCCAGATAACAGAAGATTCACTCATCATAAACTCATGCATGTCTATTATGAGAAAGACCCAGTTGAGATATATGTCAAGGACAATGTACTATCAATTTCATGTGTTTTCCTATAAAGGAAACTCATGCATGCAGTTAAGGTAAGGTTCCTTTAGGATTGTGTAGTTCTGACAGTGTGTTAGAGCATTGTTCCACTTGGTGAGGTGAGAATCATCCACTATGAACAAGACAAGGAAATAGGATCTTGGAGGGCAGAGGAGAAGGCTTGTGAGAAGCCAAGATTGCCTGTGAGCATCTGTGAGGATTGTACTGAGAGCTGGCTAGCTGTGAGAGTTAAGCCTTTGTATAATTCCGATGCATTTCCACCTTGTATGATAATACATATAATGGGGTTTTTAGCTGAGGCTTTCCCCAAAGTATTTTCATGTGTATTGATTTATTGATTCTTCTTCTTCTGGTTATATGTGTTCAGCTCGATCTTGCTCAATATTTAAGCTTCTGCAAATTGATAGTAGAAATAGGTTATAGTGTTTTACTTTGGTTATATTGCATTATGGGGTTAATCTATAGGAAGATTTTGTACATAGGTCTCACAACGAGATTTGTAGAGAATTTACATAATTTCTACATGGTATCAGAGCCAAGTTTATCAGAGCTGTGAAAAGTATGCGGATAAGAGAATTAAAAGTTTGAAGTTCTGGGTTGTAGGTGAAAATCAAATTCATATCATACTTCAATTGAGATGGGACATTATGCGACTAATTTCCCATCGAAGAAGTCCAAGAAGGGATCCTTGGAAGGATCGGAAGGTGAGGCATTAACCTCTCAGTTTGATATGGACTTTACCCTCATCGCATGCATGGTGTCAGCGGTGATGGGTTGTGTCTAGTTTATTGAGAGTGGAGCCTCATTCCACATGACTGATGATAAAATTTTATTCAGTACCTTGAGGGAGAAAGACGTAAGATGCGAATAGAGATGGGTGATGACGGAAAGTATAATGTTTTAGGAGTGGGCATGATTATTTTTCAGAGGGAGCATGGAGCTCCTATCACCCTGACATATGTGAAGTATGTGCCTGGAATGAAGAAGAACTTGGTATCAGTCACGATGTTAGAGGACAAAGGCTATGATGTTGTCTTTAGTAAGGGAAAGGTTTTCCTTAGACACATCACCACGAGATAGGTGAAACATATCAATTCACGAGTTAAGAACCTATATGCTCTTGAGGTTCAAGATGCATGCAAAGCCTTGAGGAGCAAGGCAAATTTTAGAGACATGGTGGTTGAGAGGGAGAGTAAATTACCTCTCAACAAGCAGTCTCAGAAGAAGTCTCAGACAATTATGGAGGAGCTACAATTGGAGAAGTAGAGAGGAGACCAAGTGAAGAAATCCACTCATGTAGATACCTCCATTAGGGGGGAATTTCAATCCAAGTGGGTAGAGGGATCACATGTAGCTGTAACTGCAGGTGAAAGGTGGGGCAATGTGAAGTGATAGTCCTAAGAAGGCTGAAATTGGGCAGGGTCCATTGAGAGGTTTTATCTCATGGATTGTAGCTTGCTACGGGAGCCCAAAGTACATAGTAGCTGGAGGAATTAATGGGATTGATGCAATCAGAGATCAAAGTGACAGAGACTAGAGCAGTCAGATACTGAAGAGTGAAAAGAAGGATTGACAACAGTGCATAAAGGTAGAGTCAATAGAAGCGCAAAGTTTTCAGTTGACAGAGGCAATAACAATCAGAGACTTTGATGAAAGATGCATCATACTAATTTAGGATGGATGTTTTTTTTTTTGTTACTGGAGTTGTTGGAGCAACAACACTAGAGAGAAGCATTGCAAGCATAACATTCCAAAGGCTCACGATTGGGATTGAGTTGAATTTCTTTCTTGTTGAGAGGGAGTGTTGAAAATAGCAATAAGAAATGATAAAAATAGAATCTAGAAATTCCAATTTTATTTTTTCCTTGAATTAAAATTGTGAATTAAAATCGAATTTAGTCTCACGAGCTGCTTAGAAATAATTAATTAATTCATTATGGATTAATTAGTTGGAGAAATTCAAGTTAGAAGTCCTTCTGAAGTCATGCAACAGTTATCCCTTAAATTAAGGAGATTATCCCTTAATTAAGGAGATAAGATTGAGTTATATTTGAGTTGTATTTAGTTAGCTTAGTTTACTGAGTTAAGTCAAGTTAAATTAGTTCCAAACTGTTTGAGGAACTAATTGTGAGTTATCAGTTAGTTGATGCATGCATGCGCTCAACTAGTGTACTATAGATAACTGAAGATTCCCTCATCAGAAACTCATGCATGTCTATTCTGAGAAAGACCAAGTTGAGATAAATGTCAAGGATAGTGTACTATTAGTTGCATGTGTTTTCCTATAAAGGGAAATCATGCATGCAGTCAAGGTAAGGTTCCTTAAGGATTGCGCAATTCTAACAATGTGTTGGAGTAGTGTTCCGCTTGGTGAGCTGAGAATCATTCACTAGGGACAACGCAAGGATATAGGAGCTTGGAGGGTAGAGGATAAGGCTTGTGATAAGCCAAGATTTCCTATGAGCATATGTGAGGATTGTACTGAGAGCTGGCTAGCTGTGAGAGCTAAGGCTTTGTATAATTCCTATGTATTTCTACCTTGTACGATAATACAGATAGTGGGGTTTCTAGCTAAGGCTTTCACCAAAGTATTTTCATGTGTATTGGTTCATCGATTCTTATTCTTCTGGTTATATGTGTTCAACTTGATCTTGCTCAATCTTTAAGCATCCACAAATTGATAGTATAAGTAGGTTATATTATTTTGCTTTGGTTATATTGCATATCAGGTTAATATACAGTCAGATTTTCTACATAGGTATCGCAGCGAGATTTGTAGAGAATTTGCAAAATTTTTACATGGTATCAGAGCCAATTTTATCAGAGCTATGAATAGTGTACAGAGAAGAGAATTTGAAGTTTGAAGTTCAGGGTTGCAGGTGAAAATCAAATTCATATCATACTTCAATTGAGATGGGACATTATGCGACTAATTACCCATCAAAGAAGTCCAAGAAGGGATCCTCGGAAGGATCAGAAGGTGAGGCATCAACCTCTCAGTTATAAATGGACTTTATCTTCATCACATGCATGGTGTCATCGATGATGGGTTGTGTCTTGTATATTGAGAGTGGAGCCTCATTCCACATGAATAGCGATAAAATTTTATTCAATACCTTGGAGGAGAAAGAACTCAAGATGCGGATAGAGATGGGTGACGACAGAAAGTAAAATGTTTCAGGGGTGGGCACGATTGTTTTTTAGAGGGAGCATGGAGCTCCTGTCACCCTAATAGATGTGAATTATGTGCCTAGACTGAAAAAGAACTTGGTATCGATCGCGATGCTGGAGGACAAAGGCTACGATGTTGTCTTTAGTAAGGGAAAGGTTTTCCTTAGACACATCACCACAAGATAGGTGAAACAGATTGGTTCATGAGTTAAGAGACTATATGCTCTTAAGGTTTAAGATGATGGAAGCCTTGAGGAGCAAGGAAAATGTTAGATACTTGGTGGTTGAGAGGGAGAGTAAATTACCTCTCAACAAGCAGCCCCAGAAGAAGTCTTAGACAATTGTGGAGGAGCCACTATTGGAGAAGCAGAGAGGAAACTTAGTGAAGAGATCCACTCATGTAGATACCTCCATTAGGGGGGGATTTCGATCCAAGTGGGTAGAGGGATCACATGCAACCATACCTCTAGATGTGAGGTGGGGCAATGTGAAGTGATATTCTCAAGAAGCTTGAAATTGTGCAGGGTCCATTGAGAGGTTTTATCCCATGGATTGTACCTTGCTACGAGAGCCCAAAGTACATAGTAGAGGGAAGAATCTGTGGGATATTAGAGCAGACAGATATTGAAGAGCACATAAAAGGATTGATAATAGTTTAGAAAGGTAGAGTTAGCAGAAGCACAATGTTTTTAGTTGACATAGGCAATAACAGTCAGAGACTTTGATGACAGATGCATCATACTGGTTCAGGTTGGATGTTTTTTTTTGCTTCTAGAGTTGATGGAGCAACAACACTAGAGAGAATTATTGCAATCATAACATTCCAAAGGTTCACGATCGGGATTGAGTTGAATTCCGTTCTTGTTGAGAGGGAGTGTTGAAAAAAGCAACAATAAATGATAAAAATAAAATCCATAAATTCCAATTTTAATTTGTCCTTGAATTAAAATCGAATTTAGTCTCACCAGCTTCTTGGAAATAATTAATTAATTCATTATGGATTAATTAGTTGGAGAAATTCAAGTTAGAAGTCGTTCTGACGTCATGCAATGGTTATCCCTTAAATTAAGGAGATTATCCCTCAATTAAGGAGATGCGATTGAGTTATGTTTGAGTTGTAATTAGTTAGCTCAATTTATTAAGTTAAGTCCAGTTAAATTAGTTCCAAAATATTTGAGGAACTAATTGTGATTTATCAGTCAGTTGATGTATGCATGCACTCAACTAGTGCACTCTAGATAACTGAAGATTCCCTCATTAAAAACTCATGAATGTCTATTCTAAGAAAGACCTAGTTGAGCTAAATGTCAAGGACAGTGTACTATCAGTTACATGTGTTTTCCTATAAAGGAAAATCATGCATGTAGTCAAGGTAAGGTTCCTTGATGATTGTGTAGTTCTGACAGTGAGTTAGAGAAGTGTTCCACTTAGTGAGGTGAGAATCATCCACTAGGAACAACACAAGGAGATAAGAGCTTGGAGGGTAGAGGAGAAGGCTTGTGAGAAGCTAGGATTGCCTGTGAGCATATGTGAGGATTGTACTGAGAGCTTGCTAGCTGTGAGAGCTAAGGCTTTGTATAATTCCTATGTATTTCCACCTTGTATGATAATACAGATAGTGGGGTTTTCAATTGAGGCTTTCCCCAAAGTATTTTCATGTGTATTGATTCATTGATTCTTCTTCTTCTGGTTATATGTGTTTAGCTTGATCTTACTCAATGTTTAAGCTTCCAGAAATTGATACTTGAAGTAGGTTATAGTATTTTTCTTTGGTTATATTGCATTATTGGGTTAATGTATAGTCAGATTTTCTACATATGTCTTAGAGAAATATTTGTAGAGAATTTGCAGAATTTCTTCATGGTATTAGGGTGAAGTTTATCGGAGTTGTGAACAATATATAGAGAAGAGAATTTGAAGTTTGAAGTTCAGGGTTGCAGGTGCAAATTGAATTCATATCATACTTCACTTGATATGGGACATTATGTGACTAATTTCCCATCGAAGAAGTCCAAGAAGGGATCCTCAGAAGGATTGTAAGGTGAGGCATTAGCCTCTCAGTTCAAAATTAAATTTACCCTCATCGCATGCATGGTGTCATTGATGATGGATTGTGTCTGGTATATTGACAGTGGAGCCTCATTCCACATGGCCAGTGATAAAATTTTATTCAATACCATGGAGGAGAAAGACCTAAAGATGTGCATAGAGATGGGTGAAAATGAAAAGTATAGTGTTTCAAGAGTGGGCACGGTTGTTTTTCAGAGGGAGCATGGGGATGATGATGTCTTAGTAATGGAAAGGTTTTCCTTAGACACATCACCATGGGACAGGTGAAACATATTAGTTCACGAGTTAAGAGCCTATATGCTCTTGAGTTTAAAGATGCATGCAAAGCCTTGAGGAGCAAGGAAAATGTTAGAGACTTGGTGGTTGAGAGGGAGAGTAAATTACCTCTCAACATGCAGTCCCAAAAGAAGTCTTAGACAATTGTGGAGGAGCCACAATTGGAGAAGCAGAGAGGAGACTGAGTGAAGAGATCCACTCATGTAGATACCTCCATTAGGAGGGGACTTTCAATCCAAGTGGGAAAGGGATCACATGCATCCATACCTCTAGGTGTGAGGTGGGGCGATGTGAAGTGATAGTCCCAAGAAGGCTGAAATCGTGCAAGGTCCATTGAAAGGTTTTATCTCATGGATCGTACCTTGCTACGGGAGCCCAAAGTACATAGTAGTGGGAGGAAACAGTGGGATTGATGTAGTCAAAGAGCAAAGTGATAAGGGCTAGAGCAGTTAGATACTGAAGAGTGTAAGGATTAACAACAGTGCAAAAAGGCAGAGTCAGTGGAAGTGCAAAGTTTTCAGTTGACAAAGTCAATAGCAGTCAGAGACTTTGATGATAGATGCATCATACTGATTCATGTTGGATGTTTTTTTATTTCAGGAGTTGCTGGAGCAACAACACTAGAGAGAAGTGTTGCAAGCATAACATTCCAAAGGTTCACGATTAGGATCGAGTTGAATTCCTTTCTTGTTGAGAGGGAGTGTTGAAAATAGCAACAAGAAATGATAAAAATGGAATCCATAAGTTCCAATTTTAAATTGTCCTTGAATTAAGATCAAATTTAGTACAACGAGCAGCTTGGAAATAATTAATTAATTCATTATGGATTAATTAGTTGGATAAATTCGAGTTAGAAGTATTTCTGAAGTCATGAAAAAGTGATCCCTTAAATTAAGGAGATTATCCCTTAATTAAGGAGATAAGATTGAGTTATATTTGAGTTGTAATTATTTAGCTTAGTTTACTAAGTTGAGTCCAGTTAAATTAGTTCCAAACTATTTGAGGAACTAATTGTGAGTTATCAGTCAGTTGATGCATGCATGCACTCAACCAGTGTACTCCAGATAACTGAATATTCCCTCATCAGAAACTAATGCATGTCTATTATGAGAAATACCCAGTTGAGCTAAATGTCAAGGACAATGTACTATTAGTTTCATGTGTTTTCCTATAAAGAAAACTCATGCATGCAGTCAAGGTAAGGTTCCTTGAGGATTGTGCAGTTCTGACAGTGTGTTAGAGTAGTGTTCCACTTGGTTAGGTGAGAATCATCCACTAGGAATTGCGCAAGGAAATAGGAGCTTGGAGGACAGAGGAGAAGGCTTGTGAGAATCTAGGATTGCCTATGAGCATTTGTGAGGATTGTAATAAGAGCTGGCTAGATGTGAGAACTAAAGCTTTGTATAATTCCTATGTATTTCCACCTTGTATGATAATACATATAGTGGGGTTTTTAGCTGAGGCCTTCCCCAAAGTATTTTCATGTGTATTGGTTCATTGATTCTTCTTCTTCTCGTTATATGTGTTCAACTCGATCTTGCTCAATCTTTAAGCTTCCAAAAATTGATAGTAGAAGTAGGTTATACTATTTTTCTTTGGTTATATTGCATTATTGGGTTAATCTACAGTCAGATTTTCTACATAGGTATCAAAGTGAGATTTGTAGAGAATTTGCACAATTTCTACAACAACATTTCCATATAAGGAACACCAATATTTCCAAAGAAAGGAAAAGGACTAGGATTCTCGTTAAAGGGGTTTACTTGATTAGTGGATCGAGGAAATATTTCCATTAGTCACAACCTAAGATCTACTAAGAAGTATCTCTAGACAAAGGATTTTGTTTCATGGTCAATTAATTGATTTTAGAAATTAAAGAAACAAATAAAAACAAAGAGGGATAACTAGGTAAAAGGGTTTACCAAGAAATCATGAACTACAATATACACCTTGACAAACCAAGGACTTAATGTATGACAAACAATATCCTTGAATGTTGTGTTTGGTGTATCACAATATACAAGGCGTCATACCCGGTTGTTGGAAATATTGAGAGGGGGATGGTGAATCATTATTCGTTAGCAATTAGCACTTTAAAATATTTTCAGAGCATTAGTTAATCTTTTATTATTATTAATGTTTATGCAATAATAACAATAAATAAAAGAACACAGTAGAGACAAGAATTTTAGGTGGAAAACCCCCTCTTGGTAAAAATCCATGGAATTCTTTTCTAATAAATTCTTTAATCTTTAGCCCGAGCTGAAATAAAAGCAACTACTTCTTAGAATTATAAAAAAGAATTCTTCTCCAACTCCCACTAGAAGGATGCCCCAACGTCAACGTCAACTGAGTGTATGCCCCAACATCCTAGACCAACCTACCACCAAGTAGTGTTCACAGAATCCAACTTCTAAGTGACTTCATGCACCATCCTAGAACCTTCCTGCCACCCTATAATGACTTAACTGAGACAAGAGTGTGAATTCCCATACTAGGGACAACGATCCATGATACAATATGATTTACAATGATTTTGATCAAACACCCAATCACACTATGACCAACAACCCAACCATGGCATCGTCCCAAAAAAGACTCCTATACCTCCCAATAATGTCTTTTTGACTCTAGGCAGATTGAATCTTTTACAATAATGACTCTTCCAATGATGACACTTTTACAAATGACTCGTTCACAACTTTACAATGATGACTCTTGGCATTGACACTTCTTCATAATATATGGATGGCTATCATGTCTTCAAAGGATGTCCCGCTGCAAAGCTTCATTTGATTTGATACTTCTGCTCTTGAATTATTGCTTGAAGTTGTACTTGAATCTTCTTGTACTTACATGCAAAATTTTCCCAGCGAAACCAATCCCTAAACAAAACAAAATTACCTTCAACTTACCTGTACCCGCAAAACACATGTAAGTGCATAGTAATGAATAAATAAAAATAAAAATTACAGTGTGTACTAGAAGTGTGCTTGTCACTTTTGTTGTTGACTTGTTACAACAACAGAAAAATACTCCCACTCTTGATATAGGCTTGGATTCTATGCAAGAATATATCAAAAATTGACCTAAAGATATATACAATAAAAAATGATGACAGACCCAAGACTTGTGATGAACCAAGTTCTAGGTACAACAAAAGAGACAATTCTATCAACTATTACAAGATAAGTAATATGAAACTTCAACATCATATAGATTTAGCAGACTTAGTGTAGCATCAAATATGTAGTATCAAGAATAAGACATCCGAAATGTGGTATCAAAATTAACTGTGACATATAGGGACATAGAGATATAACCGAGACCCTGTATATACTTATGTTGTCCTGAAAAAATATGTCAGAAATGATACTCAAAATTCAAATGTAAACACTAATCATACATACCTTGTTGTAGGAAACTTACCATTGATTGTTGATGCGTGGTCCTTGCTGTAGTGATCCTTGAATGCATGGCTTTTCTCTCATTCTAGGAGCTTGATATTGAGCCTGTTGTATCAATGCAAGTTCGGATTTCCAAGGTCTGAAATTCATCCTATGGTAGCCCTCTGAGTCATCTTCCAAACCCTATGGGTTTGATCAAGATTGGATTCTTTAATAAAGTATTATGCCCAATCTCCCACGATGACCTGATTATAGACTGGTTCAGTAGAGCGAACTTGTACTAAGTGCCACATGTCACTATTGTGACTCTTGACCCGGAAAATGCTACTCAACAAACTATAGTTTGTCCAAATTCTGTGACTATTTACAAAACTTGACTCCAATTCTCAGAGATAAAGTTATGACGATTTTACAATGGTCACCTATTTGACATGGAATTCGGGAGTTTGCAGAAACCCTAACTTCCTTAGATCATATATTTGAAACAATAGTGAACCAAGATCTTACATTTTGTCACTAGGTTCATCAATATTGCTGCTCAAATGGGTTTTAGGTTTAGCTTCTTAAGCTTCACAGAAAAAAGTTATAGCACAAATTCCATGATGATCTATTTGAAGCCATAAAATCACTACTAGAGGAGGATATGATGGTCATTATTTATATGAATGTCTTGAGTTGAGAGGGTCCTACACAAGTGACCGTTGGAGGGATTTTAGGAGAAAGAAAAACATTACTAATTATTTACTATTCAATGACCACAACCAATTGTGATTTCCATGCCACAACCCCATAGTGTTTTATCCCACTAACTCGGGTTACTAACTTGAAATGGAAATAACTCTCAAAACATGAAGAACTGGGAGGCGTACCATATATCAATGGAAACATCTCAATGAGTAGAATGCATCGAGAATATTTTTTATGCAAAATAATATGAGTTTTCAAGTCAAAATTCCCTTGCAATATTAGGGTAGTCCTTGGTGCTGCTTGGGTTGACATCAATGGCAACCATAATCAATAATCCCCCCCCTTTGGGATTGATGGCAACAAAAGTACTCCCCCCTACAATTGTGACACCTCTTCCTACTTCCTTCTCTCCCCCTTTGTCATCAATGGAAAAGGGTAACTCCCCCCAACAAACAACCATCCTACGGACCTGCACACACCTCCACTTCTCCTTTCTACTCAAGTACGTAAGAAAAAGAGTCTAATGAAAACTTGGGAGAATCCCAAGCTTTTGGTGAAGATACTCAAATGCTTCGCCAGGAAAGGGTTTGGTAAAGATGCCAGTAATTTGTTCCTTTGTGCCAACATATTCGAGCTTGATATTCTTTTTGGCGATCTTCTCTATAATGAATGATATTTAATCAGAATTGCTTTGTTTTAGAATGCATCACAAGATTCTTAGAGATATTGTTGGTGCTAGTGTTATCGCAAAATATTGGAATAGGCTCATCAAACTTGACTTGAATATCTTGCAAAGTTTTCTTCATCCAGAGAAATTGTGTACAAAAAGTTGTTGCCACAATATATTCTGCGTCTACTGTGGATAACGATATTGAAGACTACTTTTTACTTAACCATGAAACAAGACAACCACCTAGATAAAATGCTGCTCCACTGTTACTCTTACGATCATCAAGACTTCCTGCCCAATATGCATATGTATAAAATTGGATAACAATATCATTTCCTTTGGGATACCATATACCATATTCCACTGTGCCCTTAAGATATCGAAGAATTCTTTTGATGTTAATAATATGAGATTGTATTGGTGTTGCTTCGAATCTTGCTACTTGTCCAACTTCTTGCATCATGTCAGGCCAGGGGCTGTCACAGATAGGAGACTACCAAACATGGATCTATACAACCTTTCGTCCACATCCTTTGGCGAATGTTCTAAGCTTAACTTGCAACCTGTGATCATGGGGGTAAGGCTTGGCTTGAAATATTCCATTTGGAATTTCTTGAGCATTTATTTGATGTAATTGGTTTGATATATGAATATTCCTTTTATCCTGCTAAGAAATATAAAGCCCTAAAAAGTATGCTAGTTTTCCAATCATAGACATTTCAAACTCAGTTTGCATTTTTGTGGCAAAGTATTTACTTAATCTGTCATCGCTGCTTCCAAATATTATATCACTCACATATGCTTCAATAATTGTTAGGTTATCTTGATCCACTTTCGAATAAAGATTGTTGTCAACACTTCCTTTCTTGAATCCTTGTTGATGTAGATATCCATCAAGACAGGAATACCAGACCCTAGGAGCTTGCTTGAGACAATATAGAGCCTCCTTTAATATTCACATGCAACCTTCTATTTTAGAGAGTAGAAAACCTTTGGGTTGTTTAATGTAAACTTCTTCCTCCAATTCACCATTTAGAAAAGCTAACTTAACATCCATTTGGGAGACCTTGATTTTTCTTGAGCAAGCATAAGCAAGAAACATCCTAATAGCTTGCATTCTGGTAATGGGAGCAAATGTTTCTTCAAAATAAATTCCTTCAACATATGCATATCCTTTGCAGACTAATCTTTCCTTGTTCCTGGTAACCTGCAATCCTTCAAATGTTTTGCTCTCCTTGAACTTGTAGTGAAACTGGCATATTGTTCAAACTACCTTCTTATCAATTGTAGACTTGTGCCATATACTGCTACATAGACTCCTCCTCTATGAAAATTAAGAGTCAACAAGCCAGATTGTTCAAAATAGTGAGTCACCTAATGGGCCATCTTGACTTGAGTCATGATCTAAACCAATTTCTAATTCCTCATGTTCCATTATGAATCGTGAAAGCATAACTGTTGCGACCTTATTTCCTTCTCTCTTTTCTTGCTCATGTTCTAATTGTTCATCCTATACCTATTTTCCTTTCCAAATCTTCTTATTCTCATTGTCAAGCTTTTCATTCATGGTTGATTCCATCTTGTTGTTATAGACATATTTGGGCACTGCAACTCCAATCACATATGTCCATAAACCAAGGGATTCTATGTCCCTAAAAGTGTTGTTTCATATTCTAGAGGGGCAAGGTCAGCTAATTACATCATCTCCCAAAAGTTCTCCATGAAAAACTGCTCATAACTGGTCAAAACTGGACCATACAGACTGCTCAGTGCTAAGTGTGTGATGCATCTCACCTGCCACATGCAAAAAGTGTGATGCATACTGGAAAGCCCTTCTGTGGGGTGAGATGAGTGAGAGTAAACAAATGGCAGAAGCAGTTGGCTATGTGGAAACCCATAGAATCTTCTAGAAACTGCCCATTTGACACTTGCCTCTCTGAATTCTCCCAAGGATGAGTAAGAGATTATGAATCTCCAAGTGGAACCAAGAACTATCAGAGAGAGGACACTAATCAAAACCCCAAAAGTTGACTCACCCACCTCCAAACATCTATATATGGATCCCTCATCCCATAGATCCAAAGGCTGGAATCTTTTATTTTGTAAGGAAGTGCTGTTGGTTTCTTTGTGGAACATCATAGTGTTGGGTGATCTAGCTTTTCATGAGGTGAAGAAGGGATTTAATGCTGGGAGGATGACGCTGGGTCAGATCAATGGGTTGTAATCCTCTCTTCTACTCTTTCTATCAATAAAGCTATTTGAGTTTTCCTCCACATTCTTGTATGTCTGAGTTGATATATGCATTTGTGTGGCCAATATATATCTGATCCTATATTGCTTATGATTGTAGATCTCTATGCTTTGACGGTATTATGTTGTTTTGACTATACAGGTGTTCTTTGAAGCGGGACAAGCGAGGAAGGAGCAACAAAGATCTGTCAAAGGGGAGAGGAAACAAGCAAGGAGCCAAGCAAAGGACTGAGGTTGGTATTCTCCGCTTCTCTCTCATCTACTTCTCGTAAAGGAGAACATAGGTAACTTTAGTTTTTTTTTTTTCTAAGATAGCTACCCGTCTTACTGGGACTAGCAACTCTGAATGGACACTAGATTTCCTGATAACAAAATGGCGACCCACTGGGGAGCAAATAGCTTGTTTTTTTGTTTATATTTGTTTGCTTTATAAACTACAGATGGAGCTTGAAGTCAAGCCATCTAGCCTTCGAACTGCTTTTGCTATGCAACTGCAAAGTAGATCAATGTTGCTTCAGTCCATATCTGGGTTTTGTTTATAAACTGAACAATTGATTTTCAAACATCCTAATTGCCCTGGTTGTGGCTCAAGTAACCTCATTAGATAAGCCCCTATGATTTGTATTTACTAACTATCATTAGCACAGCCTAAATCCCTAAACTAAGTTGCAAACTGTGACTAAAAACCAAGTTAAAGTCTCATCCCTGGACCATCGCACTATCTCCTTTAGGCAATCTAGATGCACCGCACCTCCCCTGTGTAGTAGGTGAGATGCATCCCTGTTTCCCTGTGTTACGAGTGCGATGATTATATGAGACTGTTTCTACCTCTAGATTTTGGTTTTTCTTCACTCTCTTCAGCTTTATTTAGGAGTTTTGCTGTCTATGATCAATATACCACTGTTGAAACTCCCTTCCTTTGCATTATTCAGCCTCCATTGTACAAAGAATTGTGAATGTTTTTATGTATTTTTCGCCATTTACAGTTCTCCTTTACAAAAAAGTAGATTAATCGAATTGTCATCTTTTGATTTGGAAGTGTCGCAAGTGTTGTTTTCAATCAAAGAAAAGAATCCTACTATTTTTGATGGTCGATTACACTGTTACTCTTGTATTTGATTTGAATTAACAGTATTTCAAGTTTTGAAAGCAGTTTTAAATTTAAAATCGCAAAGTGTCGTCCTTGTCTTCCTTTCATTTTTTGAAAAGAAAATTGTTAGTACTGTTTCTTTGAAAAGATAATTCATATTTGTACTTAGCATTATTTTTGTCATTCACACATTAAGAAAGCAGAAAACAAATACATGCATGTGCATTTGCATTTA
>APFE031138102.1:0-29901 GCA_000404065.3 Pinus taeda
TTAAGACTATTTTTATATGGATTTTACACCTCTCAGAAAGAGGAATCCAACAAAAATATTAGCCTCTTAATCTGAGTATCAAAACATGGAGTTTGGACCTAGTTGTCCAAATTTAACAGAACTAATCATCCTGTCCATAGGAGAACGAATCATCCTATCCATTGGTCGCCATAAGAGAATTAATCATCCTGGCCCACAGGAGAACTAATCATCCTGGCTCACAGTCGCCACGAGAGAACTAATCATCCTATTCCATAGTTGCCACGGGAGAATTAATCATCCCAACACACAGGAGAACTAATCATCCTATTCCATAGTCGCCACAAGGTATCACAGGGAATGGTTGAACCTGTTACCCTGTACATAGCGCACCACCAGGGGAGGGTGAGTCGCCCTGTGGTGGTATGTCGCTCCAGTAAGTACCCCAAGCCCCCCAAAGCTCCCAAAGCTCAATGCATGCAACATGTAGGACCCTTGTACAAAGGTCTCTCAATGACTCCAAGTCGTTCAGGAAAATCATAGGTTTGACCTTTCCCCAGGGCTTTGACAAAGTGTCTGCGACATGTACATCAGTCTCAATGTGATGGAGCCTCCTCACTCATTGACTTACCATATCCCAGATGAGGTAGTATTTGATGTCTATCTATTGGAGCAATCATCGAACACGGGATTCCTCAATAATCGAATCACCCCCTGGTTGTCACAAAGAATCGAAGTGGTATTCATCATGTGTACACAACAACTCACTGAAGAGCTTTCCACAACCAGGCAGCTTCACATGAGATCATACTCGTAGCTATGTATTCGATCTTGGCAGTGCTTATAGCAACCAACTTTTGCTTCCTGCTCATCCATGATATCAAAGCAGAATCCAAAGAAAACCAACACTGAGAAGTGCTCTAGCGATCCTCCACACTGCCTGCCCAGTCAGCATTCGAATAATCATGTAGCTTCATATATCTGGCAGTATATCTCAATCCATAAGAGATTGTGCCCTTAAGATATCTCAGAAGATTCTTGGCACCAATCTAGTGAGGCTCAACTAAATATGAGCTCACCATGCTAACTGCAAAGCATATATACGGATGGAAGTTCACCAAGAACATCAATGCAAATGAGTTTAGGAAACATAGAGGCATTTCCCAAATCTAGTCCGGCATCACCACCATATAACTTCTGAAAGTTAAGATCCTCGAGGTAGTCACGGGCTTGCAATTTACCATTCCATATCTGGAATCCAACTCCCACTTACTTTTGCAAGTGAGAGGGTTTGCACCTATTAGAAATAGGTCGTTTCTCAGAAGGTGTTGGTATGAGAGGTCTATCATCCACAACCTTCAAATAATGGTTTGGATCGGCTTCACTTTTAGTGAATCTCAGCTTCATTAGACAGCTATCAATCCTTTCATATTAGACCCGGGGTGTTTTACTTCAAGCCATAGAGGGCTTTCTTCCACCTGTATACATGAGATTCCCAATCATGAATCTCAAACCCCTTGAGTTGTTCCAAACCTGTGGACCGGCTACATGAGGGGAATGGTCCCCTTGTAAGATTTTCCTTCGGTACATGTCAAACATGTACCTTCATGCTCTTCTTGAATTCAGGCATCCCAGTCACCATCTGACTCACATCGTGTAGGGTCCTATAATAAGTAGACATCCGGTGTTATAGATGAGATGTGTCAACTGACATGGTCCCCAATGGACCATCCTGCAACTTGATACAAATTGCCAACCCTAAACCTATGAGTAAAAACATCTTTTGAATATTCTATTTTCGAACACGTACCTTTCCATCGATGAATGCCACCCTGAAACCTTTGACTTCCACTGCCGAAATGGACATCAGGTTCTTCTTGTGATCAGGTACATAAAAGAGATTTTGTAGATGAATCGAGTTACCCTCATTCAATTGAGGGGTAATATTTCCTACACTCTTTTCGGGATAGGTGGCATCAGCTCCAAGTATAATCTCACGATTGTTTCCATCTCTACCAAATTGAAGAGAGCACCCTTCTATCCATTGAAGTGCTTTGGAGCACTACAAACAATAACCCAAATTCCCAAAGAATCTGAAGAAGAGGGGCAATACAAAATAGAGCTTCTTTATCTTATCAGAAACAACATTTGATTCTTCATACCCGGGGTTCCTTGCTTTCTCTGAAGAGTCAGCCGTTTCCTTAATGACCTGCATTACCTATCATTCCTCTAACCATTGAAGATGTCCCTAGAATGATTGTTATCATCATCAAGTGATGTTTCCTTGCCATTCGAACACTTCTTCACATAATGGTCGAACTAGTTATCTGCCTTTCCTTCCACCCTGAGATCTGGTCTTCCCAATGAAGTGATCTTTAGGTAGGCCATATTTCGCAGCGCTATTCTGATAATATTCTCTGCTTTGATCTCACCCTTGGTGAATTTGAAGAGGGATGAGGAATCCATTGAGCCTTTTGTCCTTTCCCAACTATTTTCGATGATTGCTCTTTCACTCTTGCTTGGACATTGTCTTCACCTCAACTCCGATACCATGTTAAATTTAGGTATGTTCTATGCTAGAGCAATTTATTTCAATTTTCACAGTTAGCTCACTAACTTTTCCAGATTAGCAATCACATCAGCATTAAAGTAAACTGCATATAGAACATAAATATAAATCGCAGAAGACAAGCCAAGACAAGAGGACACGAGATGTGGCGCTAGCCAGGGACAAACCCCAATGTGGGGAAACCCTTGATCAATTCTTCTTATATGTTCTTCAAAAGTTCAGTAGAGAGAGAGAGAGAGAGAGAAAGAGATAGTACATTTACAACAAAAGTCAACACTTTGACTTTCTAGATAAGAGAATAGATCATCTCTAACAAGATGATACGTGAGATCAGTTGAAGACATGCTACTTCAACTGATTCTCCAAGGTGACTCCTTCACCTATCATTGTGTTGCATCTCGTCATCATGTTGCACCTCATTGTGCAGCACCATGCTGCACATGCTTGCTGTCCCATTATGCTACTGCTACACAATGTCATAGTTGTCCCGTTGTGCCACTACTACACAATGTCAGGGCTGTCTTGTGTATCCACCATGAACCACTGCAGCATTATGTACTTGTTGTCCTATGTATCCACCATGAAACATTGCAGCACTAAGTACTAGTTGTCCCATGTTGTACCATTGTACCATTGCTGTCCCGTTGTGCACTATATGCCATTGACCATTGTTGTCCCATTGATGTACCATATTTCACCAAGTTGCCTTTGCTGTCCCATTGCTTATCATTGCAGTGCCATGTAGCATTGTTGTCCCACTGCTGCGCCATACTTCTTACTGTCCATACTGCTGCATGTCCATCATTACCATGTTGTCCCATTGCTGCACCATACTGCACAATGTTGCCTTCATCATGTTGCCACCGATCACATCATTATGACGATGTACTTACTGTGCACTGCTGCAATTCTGAAACTGGTTAGGGTACTAACCACAGTCCCTAACAGCCCTTCAAAACTTGCCCAAATTTGCACTTAATGACTGTTGTCGTCTTCCATAGAGATGCTGCCCTCCATGCTGCCCCTTTGAGGTAGTTTCAAGCCCAACACGTTTACCTATCTCCCTAACACAGATGTGGCATCCAAATGCCTAACTAATAGCACTTGCCAGCACCCAAACACATTCATTCTTCATGTTGTCACTAGGGCTCTTCTCTTGCTGTGGTTAGGGTTGCCTTGTTGCCTATAGCTTAGGGCAGCGTATAGGAGCAGGTATGGGCATCGTATAGGAGTCTTTTTACTACGGCCAGAGCATCCCTTTTTGCTGCGTCTAAGGGCTGTCTCAAACCCTTCCAAAACAGCGTATGGATTAGGGCATGACTGCGTTTAGCTAGGGCTTGTTATGACCTGCGTTTGAGGCATGATAGGACTACGTTAGTCTATGAATAGACTACGGCTAGGGCTCCAAGATTAGGGCTATTGAAGCTTCCTTAAACAGTGGACATAGCTCCCTTTGAACTACGGCCAAACCTTCACAAGACCTGCGGCTAGGGCATCCTTCTTTTGCTGCACATAGGGTTTCCCTCTATACCTGCGTTTTTCCCTTAGAGATTATTCTTTCCGCTAAAACCCAAAACAAGTGGAGAAGAAGAAATCTCAAGAGAGTTGTGTGTTCAAATGACTTGCAAGGCACTTGTATTTATACCAAAACGTGGAGCACAAGTGGGGGCAGTTTAGTTGCTGGCCGACCTTGACAAATTGTCCCATAACACAAATAAATCCATATCTTCATGAATATCTATCAGAAGCGGATGATCTTTAGATCAATCTCGATGAGAGGGATCCAAGAAAAATATTAACTGCCATAAATAAGATGACCCACATGGAGTTTGGCCCTAGTTGCCAATTTTAACAATTAGTTTAGCTGTCGGAACAGTTGAGACTTACCAAGTAGAGTGAGGTAATCTCACTAAGTTTAACTGCCAGTTTATTTTCTCTGTAACTGGATTGCCAGAAGGGCATCCAAAGTTGTATTCAAGAACTACAGCATAATAATAAAAACCCTTAGGGTTGTTGCACCAATTTTCCCGCATTGGGTTTTTCCTGGGACATTTGTCCAAAAAATACTGTCATTTGTGTTGTATCTCTCTCTATTGTCTTGTTCTTGTTTTGGGCATATTATTTCATTGGTGTAGGTTGCAGTGTATTAGCTTCGATATTTGTTGTAGGAAGCAGTAAATAATTTGTTTTAGCAATTAACAAATAGGAGAAGTTTAATCAGTTGCTACAGTAGAGATTCCAGTTTACAGAATTTTCACAAGCAAGGGCTACTAAAGGGTGTAGAGCTCAAGGTAGGATTTTGTCCACATATTTTATCATACCCTAGCCAAATTTTTGCATTTTATCATTAAGGATCATGCTCCTTTTCCTTTTGTTGCATAACATCTGAGGGAAAAGTTTCCACGCCCCTTCTCAAGAATGAGGAAAATAAGGAACCAATACTAGTGACAGATAGAAATCAACCTGAAAATGAAACATGGATAAAGGGGACATGTGGAAAGTGTTAAGTGTGGACTACCATGGACAACAACATCAATCAGTGCCTTCTATTTATGCCCCTCCTAGATAGTGGAAAAAAAAAAGGCATCAAGGAAGGTCAAAATGGACAAGGGGTAAGCGATAACCACCAAGGTGAAGCATCAAAATGAGAATACAACTAAAGTAAACTATCATCCAATTCAACCTATGATCCATACTAGAATACTCTTAAACATTAAATGAAATCACATGTTTACAAAAAAGGTTAGTGTACCTTATATTGGATGACCCACCTTCATCTAATGAGCAAGCTAGATATCATAAAGCACTAGCCAGGGCATGCATAGAGGGCCTTTGAGCATAGCTATCTATAGATCATCACAAGGTTGCTAGTTGACAAGTTGATCAAAATGGGAGAATTTTCTTCTCCAAGGGGTTAACCACTTGGGTGGATAATATGCCCAATGAGGTATTGAGCCCAAGTTGTAAATTGTTCACATCAAACACTTAAAAAGTAAGCAAAGGCCCTGATTGGGGCATCGACATCGATTAAGAAATTGACTTTTATGTACATCTCAAACAATGTGCAAACATTCTTATGAAGATTCTCGACAAACATGGAGATTCTTGTCCATGTATCATATTCTCATTAGGCCACTTGTCTCTCCTAAACTCCACATGGCAAGCAATGATATTGTCAGCGGGAGATTCCCATCCAGGTGCCTTCTCCTCATTGTGCCACTAGTCCCACCACAGTATGGACCTTTGATTTTCCTTTGATGTTAAATCTTTTTTTTCGAACTCTAAAAACTCGTCGAGCAAACACATATGAAGTGACTAAGGGTTTCAATGGAGCTATCGAGCTTGATAAGGAAATTGACCACATCTATCACCTAGGAAGTGAGTCAAGGGCCAAATAGGGACATTGAACTCAATCAGAAAATTGACCTTTTTGAACTCCCCGAACAATGTGCAAAATCTTTTGTTGAAGATTCTTGACAAACATAAAAATTCTTGTCCTCGTGAAGATACTTGTCCTCATGTCCCCTTCCCATAAGGCCATCAATCTTTCTTGAGAACCACATGGCAGGCAGTGGCATTGTACATGTGGAGATTCCCATCCACCTAGGTAATAAGGCATAGACCTGAAAAGTCTTGCATGTCTAACATGTGCCATGCTAGGACACATGTCCAAGATGTATTTGGCATGTGTACTAAAACAAGACATGTCAAAAACATGCCCTAGATATTTCTGAAGCGTGTCCATGGAAAATAGACTCGTGGATCCTCTGTAAGTGATTTTTCACTCTTTTCTCACTTTCAAATACAGGGAAGGAACCCTCATGGTCTGTCATTATGCACATGAAGGGTAAAATTGAGATTTGAAGGGATTATAAGTTCATCTAGTTGTCCTTCCAAACACTTGCCCCCATGTCTCTTTCATTTGCCTTTGATTTGCCTTCTCTCCTTCCATTTACTTTACCTTAGTTGGCAAGATCTCCCTCTTTCTTAGTTCCACAACCATTTTTAGATGTTGTGGCTTCTTCCATCCCTATTTTTATTTCATTCTCCTTTGTGTCCCTCCACTTCCTTCCAAGCCCTAACTTCGTTTTCCATTCCTTAATTCTTACATTTTACTTCATTTTTAGCTACATCTATTGGTTTCCTCCATCGATCTAATCCTCCCTAAGGGATTTGCCTTTTTTTTGTTGTTCTTGCGGCTTTTGATTTTATATTTTTTATATTTATCTCCTTACCAAATTATGGGGTTATGTCTTCTTTTTGTTTATTTCTAGTTCCCAACATATTGCAAGCCATTACTTTAAAGCTAAGTTACTAGTATTTGGATACGGATACAAATCCGCTAGATTTTTGAAAATCCGGGATATGGATACGACAAGGATATGTCAAGTACAAAAAATTTAATAATATTTTAAAAAAATTTAAAAACACATTTAGAGATCAAGGATCAAATTCATTTATAAATCACAACATTTAGAACTAAAATCATTAGATATATTATAAATGTGAAGAGTGAAACATTGAAATGAGGCATCCTCCCTCATACAAAAAAGATAATATCATAAATGACAATAGTAAGTACAAAAATGAGTGTCTCATCCATGATTACTCTACTAATATGATAATGTGCAATAGGTTTAACTACATATCCTCAAATAGATCTACATTCTCTTCTTCTGCATATTGGAACTCTACATCATGAATAGATGATGGGTAGGAAGCTGCATCAAAAGGCTAGACTAGTGGTGGAACAACATCCTCAAGCAGGTTGAGGTGAGTCATGGCATTCAGTGTCATGTTCAAGTCAAAGATCTCATGCTCTGCATCCCACATTTTTCTCGGACCACTTTAAGCACACACCACTTCATCATATTAACCACCAAACGAAACCTAAAATCTAAAAATCGCATTGCAATTTCCTTGCAGGATCTATTTCCCTTGTGCAGGATTCATTTCCTCAACACGGAATCAATTTCCACCATGTTTCCAACAAATCATGATCCGACATGTGGTCGTTTCCTGAACAGATCCAAGTGGATTCGGATCGGATCCGCGGATCTTGGACCCCCCTAGTGCTAGATTCGGTAACTTAGCTTTAAAGTTAAAAGAGATCTGGTGTGAGATCAAAGTCTACATAAAGATCATTTTAGTATTATATCTTCTCTTTGAACACTTAAAAGGAACTCATTTTTCTCTTCTTTCTTAAATTGTTTAACTTTCTCTCTCTTTTCATCCTCGTAAGTATTTGATTTATCTTGCATATAATTAGTCCTTTTATTGTATTTTAATTGCCTTCAAATTTCCTTTTTATTGAATGTTTTATAATTCATTTTCGTTTTGTACTCGACTACCCCTTTTCAGAAGTCAATAATTCCCCTTCATCAGCGTATTATTCGCATTCTCTTCATCAGCATTAGCAACATTGTTCTCTTTCAGTCCACTGTTATCCCCAATGATGAGTGGCATGTTCACTTGAAATGCATAGGCATACTTGACAAATATAATTGACAATAATCAGCATATTCTAATTTCTCATCAACCTACATCTAACAACCCTTTTTTAATTTTAAAATAGTCACATACTTATTTATATGATATTCATAAAAAAACATTTTCAATTCAAAAAGAAGGGAAAGAGAGTGAAAAACTAAACATGAATTTTGATGTTCTCCACTTTACAGGTTTGAAAATAAGTCTATGGTCAAAAAGTCACACATAGGGGACTGAGGTCACACTTTATGCAACTTATATCGAAATCTCTTATAGTGTGTTGCTTTAATCAACTCTTATCACTGTCCAGACCAATGCCCAAAGGGACATTTCCCAATGCTTCACTATCTTTCTACGTATTCAACTCACAATTTCGTTAGTAACTCCTCTTTCAACTAAAGATAAGTTGCCAAAACTTTAACCACATTGAGCATGCTATTTTATCTTGTCATGACTTCATGTTAATTTAATAAATTATATGTTAAATTTGGCAACTAGGGCCAAACTCCACCTTGGACAGCTCAAATGATGGAGCTGATATTTTTATTGGATTCCTCTTTCTAAGAGGTGTAGAATTGATCTAAATATCATCTCACTCTGACATGTATAAATGGAATTATGAATTTATTTCTATTATGGACAAATTGTCAAGATCGGCCAGCAAACTTATGTAGGCTCAAAAGCCCAAAAGACATACCTCTTCACCCTCAACGTTGCATATAAATAGAAGGGAGCATCTACCTCATTTGGACATCATTCATCACTCACATATCTCTCTCTCCTCATCTGATTGGGTGTACAAATTTATAGGCAACCTCTCTCCTCCACAAGTGCGAAGGACAAGTCTTTGATTTTCTGTTTTATGTGTTGACCGAATTGCAGAAGTGTTGACCAGCGTTGACCGAGCAGCAGTTGACCTTGTTTGACTGCGATTTTTCTTGGAGAAATTTTGTTTGGGCAGGCCACATTTCTGGGCATAGAAATTGTTATGTAAAAAATTAATTAGTTATAGTTTATTAGGCTAAGGGCATGATCAAAGCTCATGCCCGTTCACCAAGAGGCACCTAAGGCGGTATATAGCCAGGGCCTCTCACAAAATGTAATCATCATATATTCAATTATTAATAAAATATTTTATCATGGTTGTCAATAGCTAAAATTGTGTGCTTCATCTGGTAACAGAGCAGTCAATTCTCCCTAGAATTTTTTGTCCATCCCCTTTTTATTCGGCTTCCTTCACTCATTCAACTCCACTGTCATGCTTCCACACCCTATCCTTTTGTCGTCCAATTATGCCACTGCGCCAGTTCTCCCCTATCACCCCATTGTTCTGTCGTCTCAGCACCGTCCCCATCACCTCGTTGTTCTGCCGTCTCAGCACCTATTCGCCTACCATCGTCATTCCACCTCCAACAGCATAGCTACCGCCCGTGGAACATTCCACCACGCCTATCACACCCGAGTCAAACTTGGTTGAACCTCGTCTTCACCACATCAAATCACTTGTGGCTCCCCTAAGTGTTGCCCGCCCCATTTTGTTGTCTGCCGTCCTCTACACACGTCATTCCACTGTACGTCATCCTCTGCACACCCGTCCACGATCTTCTTCAGGTTACCCCAAATGCTCCGACGTTTGACCCGTCTTTTCCCACAGCGTATTAATTTATATAAACCACAGGAGATTAATGCATATATTATATCGTTTTATTTATAATTGTATATGATATATAATTTATTTATATATATAATATATTATATATATATTATAGATAGTTTTAAAACTATATGTTGTATAGTTAAATTAATTTAATTTAATTTAATTAAAAAAAAAAATATATATAATATATATGTGTGTGTGTGTGTGTGTGTGTTATATAATTAATTTAAAAAAAAAAGTTAATTAATTAAAAAGCTGGCAGACAAAATTGATTGACTTAGAATAGGATTACTAGCCACTCCGATGATTTCAACAAAAAATTAGTCAATCTCGAGGGTAAATTTATCGGGCATTCCGACGATATCAAGAAGCTTCAGGATACGACAAATTGGATAGAACTACAGCTTGGGCAAAACCAGATCCAATCCGAAATGAATCATCAGACATTAGCATTGTTGAACACCTTGTGTGGAAGGACGAAGGTTACACCCGAACAACTATTCCAAGATGATGGAGGTAATCAAGAGCACAATTCATCAGATTCAACAAAGTCAACAGATTCTCACAAAAAACCAGAATCTCCAAAAAAATCAGCCACGCCCCATCAAGGAAACAGTAATGCGACTTTTTCAAATAAGCAACTCTAAGATACATTGACCAATCAACACCCTCTTTTCGCTCCACCGTTAGCAACATATCAGCGAAAGGCAAAAGTCGAGATGCCTTAATTCGGTGGCAACGAAAAATGCAGTGTTGTGTGGTTGAATAAAGTAGAAGAATATTTCGAGATTTACGACATCGACAATGATGACGAAAAGATTACGCACGCTTCCATGAAAATAGAAGGAGAAGCATATAATTGGTATATGTGGTGGAAGAAGGCGACAATCGCCATTAGTTGGAGAAAATTTAAAGATTCATTCTTTAAAAGATTCCAAGGTATAAGGGAAGAAGAGTTCTTTTCAACACTCATCAAATTACGACAAAAAGGAAGTGTGGATGAGTACACTCGAGAATGGGAGACCTTAGTAACACGAGTACCTGGGTTATCAGAATCTCGTCTAATTCAATCATACATCTCTGGACTTAAAACTCATCTACAAGTAGAACTTGAGCTTCATGACATTACGTCAATAGAAGTAGCAAGACGAAAAGCAAAAACTGCTGAAAAGAAATTTGAACAGATATTGTGGTCAAAACCGGAAAAAGTATATTCGAGACGAAGAATTCCCCAGTCTGTGGATTCAAATTATACAAGATATGTTCTACCACATCGTTATGAAGGTGAAAAATCTAATGTGGAAATACAAAGGATAAAAGAAGGCAAACGCAAGCGTTGTGGCGAGAAATGGGACCCTAAACATAGGTGTGCGAAAGGAAAAGAATCAAAGAACCTATATAACTGTGAAGCAACTAATGATTCAAACAATGAGGATTCTGACAGAGAAGAAACAGAATATGCCCCAAAATTAGATGACAGAAGTATTCTGCAAGTGTCACTATCAGCTATGACAGGTATATCACAACCTCAGACTCTAAAGTTGAAAGGACACATAAAAAAGAACAACGTAGTGGTTCTCATCGACTCTGGTAGCACCCACAATATTTTAGATGCAACCATGGGAAAGAGACTCAACATTTTCTCATTTCCCTTGGGCCTTACCGAACATGAAGGTGATGGTAGCTGAAGGTAAGAAGATTGAAAAGGTAGGGAAATGCCATAAGGTCAAATTGCAGATTCAAGACTTTAATTTAGAATCTTCGTTCTTCACTGTATCCAATGGCTACGAACTCTAGGCACTTATGTTGCCAACCATCAAGTACAGTTCATAAGATATAATTGGGGAGGGCAAAGGTACAAATTACACGGACTCTAAGCACCAGAGAATCAAATTGTATTGTCATCTCAGATGATGAAGATGATTCGAAAAGAAGAACCGGCTTATGTAGTACAATGTCATCAATTAGAAATGTTATCTACAAATATGATCAATGAAGAGTCACCAAAGGTACAAGATCTAATTCAGAAGCGTGAAAAGGTATTTCAAGACCTGCCTATGAAAATGCCTCCTAATAGGGAAATTGAGCATACAATAGAAGTCAAAGTAGGGTCAAACCCCGTCAACATCAAGCCGTATCGATATCCACATCACCAAAAGAAGGAAATTGAGAGATTAATCCAAGACCTTTTAAAGTGTGGGATCATCTCAAAAAGTAAAAGTCCGTATGTTGCTCCAATGGTATTGGTAAGGAAGAAGGATGGTTCATTCAGGCTATGCATTGACTACAGAGGATTAAACAAAATAACGATTAAAAACAAATTCCCAATCCCCTTTATCGACGAAATGTTGGATGAGCTACATGGCACAAAATACTTCTCAAAATTGGACTTAAGGTCAGGCTATTACCAAATCAAAATCAGGTTGGAAGACATACCAAAAACGGCATTCCGAACACACGAAAGTCACTATGAATTTAAAGTAATGTCGTTTGGGTTAACCAATGCACCAGCAACGTTCCAAGCCACTATGAACGAATTATTTCGTCCATATCTTAGGAAGTTTGTATTAGTATTCTTTGACGATATTTTAATTTACATTAAAACTTGGAAGGAGCACTTACAACATCTGGATAAAGTTCTTACACTACTAAAAGTGCATCAGTTCTATGCAAAAAAATCCAAATGCACCTTTGGAAAGAAAGAAGTAGAATACCTCGGACACATTATATCCCATGAAGGCGTAAAATTGGACCCTAATAAAATCAAAGCTATAAAGGAATGGACCAAACCGGTTAATGTATCCAAGCTAAGAGGGTTCTTAGGATTGATTGGATATTACCATAGATTTATTAAAAACTATGCACATATAACTGCACCTCTGACAAACCTTTTAAAGAAGAATTCATTTCTATGGGATGAGGAAGCAGGAAGGTGTTTTGAAGAACCGAAGGAAGTTATGTCTAATGCCCCAGTATTGGCAACTCCAGATTTCTCTAAACCATTTATCATCGAGTGTGATGCTTCCGGATTCGGTATAGGCGCAGTGTTAATTCAAGAAGGGCATCCAATAGCTTTTGAAAGCAGGAAGCTCAATAAAAGAGAACATCTCAAGTCCACAAACAACAAGGAAATGCTCACTATTATGCACGCACTGGCTAAGTGGAGACAATATCTTTTGGGAAGTAAGTTTTCCATTCGAACAGACCATAATAGTCTCTAGCACCTCCTTCAACAAAAAAAACTTTCCAAAGAACATCAAAAATGGATTGAAAAAATTGCCACCTTTGACATGGAAATACTACATAAATGGGGAAAAGACAATGTAGTAGCAGATGCCCTGTCTAGGAAAGACGAAGAACCAACGCTACTTGCAGTCTTGGTTGTTGTTCCTGAATGGCTTAATGAGATCCGAAGTGCGTATGCCAAGGATCCAAAAATAACTGCGATAACCAATAACCTTCCAAACAACTCAAAATTTGAATGGAAGAATGATATTCTATGGTATAAAGGAAGAATCTATCTGAATGCAAACTCCAAGTTTAAATCCAAGATACTCAAGGAGTCACATGATTCACCGCCAGCCGGACATATAGGATTCTTTAAAACTTACTACAATGCACGTCAATCATTCTTTTGGAAGGGGATGAGTCACGATATTCAGAAGTATGTAGCAGAATGTGACACACGTCAAAGAAATAAAAGTGAAAATATTATGACACATGGATTACTTCACCCCTTAAACATTCTGAATCAAAAATGGGAAGAAATATCAATGGACTTTATTGATGGATTACCCGTATTTGAAGGCAAGGACAATATTTTCGTAGTGGTCGACAAACTCACCAAATATGCTCACTTTATGGCAATAAAGAAATCAGACTCAGCTAAACAAATCGCTGAAATATTTTGCAAAAATATATATAAATTACACGGTTTTCCGAAAGTCATTGTGAGTGATATAGATGCCAAATTCAAGAGTAATTTCTTGAAGGAATCGTTCAAACACATAGGAACCCACCTAAATATGAGTTCTTCTTATCACCCTCAAACAGATGGACAAAAAGAGATTGTCAATAAATGTTTAGAAGCCTACCTACGTTGTTATGCTACAGAAAAACAAAATAAGTGGGCTCAATGGTTGCATCTCGTTGAGTGGTGGTGTAGTTCTACTTATCACACGTCAGCAAAAATGACGCCATTCCAAGCTTTGTATGGATATGAACCCCCAAAATGGAAGGATCTAGCTACTGTCCAGACAAATCCACCTGCTGTTAAAAATCAACTAGAAGAAACCCAAAAAATCGTCCAAACCCTAAAAGAAAACTTGAATAATGCAAGGAACCGTATGAAGCAACAAGCAGACTGAAACAGAACTGTTGAAATTTGGTACCGGAGGACAGGTGGTTCCCTTAGGCTTTGATCTTTGGCCTAGGGAAAAGTGTCCAAAAGATTTTAATTTTTCTCCTAAAGTGACTTTATAATTTTTATAAAGTTAAAATCTAATTTAAAAGTGACTTTAAGTGATAAAGTTACTAAGTCTAATTTTAAAGTGACTTTTATAAAGTCAATGAAAAATTAGAAAGGAAAAGTGACTTTGGAAATAAATGACTTAGTGGGTCTTTATTAAAGTGGGTGAATTAAAAAATAGAAAGTGAGATTTAAATGTGCATTTAATCTCAGCCATTGATCTAAAACTATTTCAGCCATTGGATTTAGAGATCACCCAAAAGTCACTTGGATCACCCAAAAGTCACTTGGAGTTATATTAAAGGAGGAAAAGGAGGAAAAGATCATTCATTCTTTCATGAGCAGATTGGGAGAAGGAGAGCAAGAGAGCAAGGGAGATTTCTGGACAAGAAGGAGAAAGAGGCAGCAGTTTGGCACACATACCAGGCAGCTCTTCAGCAAAATCAGAACAGCAGAAAGACAAGCAGAACAACAACAAGAACAAAAAATCAGCTTTTGATGGATATAAATACAGGAAAAGTTGGAGAGAATTTTATCACAACACAACTCACATCTTCTTCTCTCATCCTAAAGAGAACGAGCTACCTGGAGGACGAATTTCAGCCACACGTGGGAAGGACGAAGAGGACAGACCATACGGCTGAGCTGTAGTACGATTTTCTGCTGCTAGGGTTTCGCAGAAAGTTTGACCAGCATTGACTTTGGTCAACGCTTGGTCCAATCAAGCTGAAAACTTGTGGAAGGTTCGATTTTTGAAGGCCGTACTACCTGGCACAAAAATCGAGGTCAAAGGGTTGACTGTTTTACTGCTGCGTTGACTTTTAGCTTGCTGCCCCAGCATTGACTTTTCAGGACAGCGTTGATTTTTGTAGAATTGACTTGGGTTGACTCATCTACTGGTTGGAGGGTTGTTGTGACACATGCTGGGCTGGCTGACCAAAGAAGACTTTGCTGGTTGAAGCATCCTGTTGACCGCCGAAACAAACACACACATTTTTCCTGTTTCTGATGTCTTCTGTAAGATCTGCTTATATGTTCTATCTGCATTTTGCTTAACTACTTGTATGATTGCTGTGAGAAAAGTGAAATTGCTCTTCGCATAGAACATCTTCAAAACTTTACAAGTTACCATGCCAGTATTGCCACAATGGCAATGGCACATCAGAATCTAACATATCTTTATGACAAAGGATAAAATATAGAAAATTGTTTGGTTCAATTTTGCACACGTAATCTTGATGGAATTCAAATAAGAAATGAACATGAATTGCATGAACTACAATTAGTAAGGATTTTTATAAATGCAGGCTAGATAGAAGCATATATACACAGAAGTTGATCAAGACAATAAGATTGTATAAAATCGGATCATGGAAAGTTCATGCAACGATGCTATAAAAGAATGAGACAGGTTGGTTTTGAAAAACATTCATGATGTGTGCTATTTTTTTAATATATTTCTGCTTTAAATTTAGTAGGCATGCCTTAATGTAGTAACGAAAAATTTTAGTCCAACCAATGTTTGGATGCTATGATCAATTTCTCCGCGTCTTGATGTTACAAGTAGAATCTGTAATGCACTGAGAAAATAAAAATACCATAACCAAAACATTGTCAATCTAGTAGACTCACCATAGAAGCTTTTCTTGGTGATGCACTGCCATCATCAGATATGTGAACCTGTTCATTGTTTCTCTCTCCTAGATGAACCGTAGATTTGGAATCCTTGTCAATTTGCTTGATCGCAACCAACCACCTTCGTAGTGCCTGGACCCTCTCGATTCCCCTAACAGACAGAGCAACCTCTTCCAATCTTCTCACAGCAAGTTTGAAGCTATTTGGGTTTCGTACAGACTGCAAAAACATAAGAAATATCTCCATAAATATATGCCATATGTTGCATATGCAATGATGTAGATTGTAGACAAACAACATAGATACAGTCATGAACAAACTCAAAACAGGAAAGTTTAGTGTGCCACAATTCAAGACAGGATACCTCAAATTGGAGACTAGCCAATGCACAAAAAGTTACTTCTCTTAGAGGGCAATATTAGCATTGCAAAGCTATCTGATTCAATGTGCATTTGCTAGTCTCAGCTCCACATATCTTGCTGATAACAGTCAAGTTCATAAGAAAATGTGAGGTAACAATAACTATAGGGAGAGAGTTCAAAGAAATTTGAGAGCTCAAACATGAAGATATAATGCTTTTTATAAAACCAGACAAACAGAAAAGGAAGCTTAATCAACCAACAGATGAATGATTAAAAAGAAAATGTCCATAAAAATGCTGGATAAAGTAATGATAGTTCGCTATTAGGTAACATAAATTATGTTTCATTTATTCATGATTCCTCTCAGAAGACCCATATCTACTTGAAAACCAAGGATGAGGTCTTCCAGAAATCTCAATAGTTTAAAGCTCTTGTAGAAAATCACACATGTAAGAAGATTAAAGTATTGAGATTAGATAATGCAAGAGAATATGTCTCCAAGGAGTTTTGCACCTTTCGCAGGGAAGCAAGGATCAAGAGGAAACTGACAGTGCCTTGCAACCCATGGTGGAATGGAGTTGCAGAAAGGAAGAACAAGTCCATCATAGAAACTGCCAAGGCAATGATACATGAACTAACTCTACCCATGTATCTTGGGGCAGAAGCATGTTGCAAAGCAGTCTACATTCTAAACATGTGTCCCGAACAGAATATTGAAGGACAAGGCACCATAAGAAGCTTTTATTGGTAAGAAAGCGTAAGTATCACATTTTTGTTGTCTTGATTGTCCTATATATATTTATATTCCCGAGGATAAAAGAACCAAGTTGGAACCCTCTAGTTTAAAGGTTATTTTTCCGGGATACAGAAAGACTTCTAAGGCTTAGAAAGTCTATATTCCATCCCAACTAAAGTTAGTCATAAGCCAAGATGTCAAGTTTGGCAAGGATGCAGGGTTCTCTAAATCTCAAAACCCTCCAGCCGAAATCAAGAAGGCTGAGAAGCTTGCTGCCTCGAACACTGATCCACAGATTCCAGGTATTATCAAAGTTGGATCAGTCAGATGATGGTACAGGTACCAAGACAACCTTATCAGCCACTGTGCCACTACACCCAGCTGGCCTATGTGGCTCACATAGACATTGCAGGATGCAGAAGAGCAAGTTGGTGCTTCAAAGACTTATTTTCAGGTAAAACATCCTCCTAAGAAGTTTCCCAATTATTTTGCACTGATGTCTTCCATTATAGAAGCAGAACCCTTCAATAGGAGGCAGGGGGTGAGTAAGTATGGCAGGATGCCATGGTGGAGGAGCACAACTCCATCATGCAAAATGATGTGTGGGAGATTGTGCTTAGACCAAAGGGGAAACCAATGGTTGATTTTGGGTGGCTGTACAAGTTAAAGCACAAAGCCAAAGGCAACAGAGAGAAGTACAAGGCTTGTTTTGTAGCTAGAGGATTCTCTCATAAAAACAGAGTGACTATGAGGAGACCTTTGCTCCAATTGTCAGCTTATACTTCTATCAAGACTATCATGTCTCTAGCATCAATGTTTGATTGGAAGTTATATCATATAGATGTAAAGACAGCCTTTCTCAATGGTGTCATTGTGCATGGGCATGACAAACATGTGTGTAGGTTGAAACAAATCCCTTTATGGGCTAAAGCAAGCACCACATGCTTGGTACTCTAGGATTGATGAGCGCTTTTTAGGCACATAAACTCTAGCACTATTATACATTTAGAAGGGCACACTCACTGTATTGATTAAGGTTAGGGTTTGACCCTGTCAGTTGAAAGTACTTCATGCCTGAGTCCAAATACATTGTATCTAGCTTTATTTTTTACTCTATTAAAGAGATGAAGGGTGTAACACTCTGATGATGAGCAAATTGGAGATTTGCACTTTTGCTTTGTGAGTTTAATCTTTACAATTAGAGGGGAAAAAATGTATTTTGAGAGTTCAGATCTATATGTTCGTTGATGATATCATCAACAATATTTGTTTGTACATTAATATAGTTTATAGTGTCATTTTGGTTGATGTTTTCAATGTCAAGATATCTAAGATTTAGGTTAAATTCTCGAGTGCAAAATCTGCTTACCATGATCTTTTCTGACAGGATATCAAGATTCAATAGCCAACAATTCATGAGAGAAAATGGCATATTGGATTCAGGCACTTTCACTAGGAATGTTACATCTTGTTCGAACGCCATCAACCCTAGATCATGGCTAATTGAGAAAGTTTCTAAGGATCAATGTTGAAAACGTCAGCACCAGGAATAAACCAGCAAGGGTCCAAAAAACGAAGAAAAAAAAAAAGTCATAAAAGTCCATAAAAAATCAGTAAAAATCGACAAAACATTGGCAAAATTTTAAAATTAGACCAAAAAAATATAATATTATATATTATATATAGATAATCATTCTTTTCAATTTTTTTAGCATATAAAGTATCCACAACATCAGATAAATGCATTGTCACATAAATATGAAAAGAAAACTAATATATAAGATGTATAAGAAATCTAGTGCTACATCACATATCAATAGTGAATCATGTCCTAAATCCAGTGTCTTGACTCATCCGTAAGAGTCAAAATACCAACAAAAAATATAATTGATGTATTTCATCATCATAAGTCATCTACAATCATATTAGGTACATAAAATAGTGAGTTCCTCTGTCCTTTTTACTATAAAAGGTAAATAGAGGAAGAAGGCCCTACGACAAGAATTGGACTTTTGACGTACTTTAGAAGAAGAAATAGGATGTAACTTTTGATGTCCTCTATTGGTGACCATTCTAAGTGGTGTCACCTCCTCCTCTTGCTGCTCCTCCGCCATCTCTTGCTCCTCCTCCTCGACCTCTTTCTCCCTAAAGCCGCTACCTCATCCAATGCCTCCTTCTCTAACCAATCAAAAATCGATTCCATGACAAACCTCTTGATCTCAACCCTCCATGCAGCAGTAGTGTCAATCTTATCCAATGAGATGGCATCCACGTCAAGGGTTTTCTAAAGTTGCCTCACCCACAATCGAGATAGTAGTAAATGTAGACTATGTCATTAATGCATTGGAATTCCAACTTGTATGAGGGTCATAAATTGTAAATTAATAATTATATATTTAGATATTAAAAAAAAAATTCTAATATATAATGAATTAAAATATTTAATTTGAATTTTTTAACTTGTTGCGCTTCTTGGTGTGTATTTTTCAAATACACTCCAATTGTGCTCACATCCGGATGAACTATATGTTTGGTTGAGCACTCAAAGGGCATGCTTTTGGAGATTGGGTACTCTACCACTATAGTTTGTCCACCAAGCATCTAAAAGTTAAAACAAAGAAGAAAAACATTGAAATATGAAATTTGAAAAAAATTATGAAGAGACATTGAAATTTGAAACAAATTGAAGCTTACAAGGCATTTTGGTCTTCCTATCCTTAATAGCCATGCTAAAACTAAATGTGCAACCTGCCAACATACATATCTCCATTTCTTCAGAAATATCTTCACATGCTTGCTCATACGACACCATCTTCTCGACGCAAGTGAGGAATCCATCCATCACCTTGGCATCAAATCTAAAACCACGGGAGTAAGAAAATGCACAATTGAGGTGTTAATTTTGGCTTAACATGTTCTTTGCTTAGGTTAGTTACATCATGAGATCATTAACCCATTATCTTATCATCACATTGACCAGCATCATAATCATCATCATATAATAGTAACTACTGAAATAACATTAAATGTAAGTGCAGAAGACTAGCCAAGACAAGAGAACACAAAGATATGGCTCAAGCTAGGGAAAAACCCCAAGATCAAGAAAACCCTTGAGCGAATCTTCTTATTATTAATATCAAATGTTCAATAGAGAGTGAGAGAGTACACTACTTCAAGGTGACTTGCTGATCGGAGCCTTCATAAGGTGATGACATACTGCAGAGGTATCTTAATCTGATTAGGGTTTCTTCAGTTCATCATGTTTCACCTGATACATTATTTTAGTTGTGGCTCAACAAAGAAAACAATACACTGCCATTTTTCTGACTTTAGAAGATGATCTAGAATCAGGCCTCTCATTCTATGGTTAGGGCTTTACAACAACCTCACCCACTACTGCAAACCCCAGCGTTATGCTTTAAGACTGGTCTCAACACTTCGATATATATTCCCTTGACTGCGGCCTTGCCAAAATAAGGTGATACACCTTTTGGCCTCCTCAAATGAGCGTATTGGTACACATACTGTCACTACAGGAAAGTCTACGGCCCTTATCTGTGTTAGTATGCAGCTCCAATAGGCACCCACATTGCCCATATCTCCTCCAATTAATTCGGCTCTCTATGACCTACTTTACAGAGATAACACAACCCTAAACAAACTCAAATGGCTCTTGTTATTTCACTGTACATGCTCCTTGACCTGCGGCCCCAAAATAGAGAAGATACTTGCACTTGGATGATGAGTACAACCCAAAATTTCCATTGAGATCTGTGGCCTACCTAATAAAAGAATCTTGGCCCCTGTTGTAGAAGAGAGACCTAAAAACAATGCCCTTCATCTTTCTCCAAAAGCTCGGTTGTCCCAAACATAATCAACCCTTTTTAATGTGCCAAAAGAGGTTGGAAGATGCTTCTATATATAGAAGTTGGTGGGGGTCAAGAGACATGTCTTTTGGATTGTTGAGCCGACATAGAGATAAGGTCGACCTTGAATAATTTTCGAGTGAGAGAATAAATTCATAATCCCACTTCTACTTATCCAAATTTGATGATCTTTAGATCGATTTTGGTCCTCTCGAAGAGAGGAATTCAATTAGCCCTACTTGCCAATTGTAACACTCCCTCTCAACTAGGGAGAATTCCACCTACGAATCATAGATCATCATGCCATCCTATCATCATGAACCATCCATGTATTTGCTCTGCTCTGTGCTTCTCTGTCCTGCTCTGTTGAACACTGAAATGAATAATAAAGAAGAATCGATCGAGAGTGAGTCACAAGACCTTGCTACTCTCTACTGACAAAAAGTCAATCTATATAACCATCGGACTTGATCCCAGATCAAGTGGTTGAACACCATGCATCCTAGTCATAGGAAGTACGACAGTACCCGATGCATCCATTAGTATTGCTATGGTCCCTAACCACTTTTCCCAACTCATTGGCCAGATGAGAGGTACTTTCCATGTGTCTCAAACTACATGGGTAGGATGATATTGAATCAATAGCAGGGAAAGAATGTATCACATCCTGCTCACAACCACACGTAGGGAAAGGACGAACCACGTCCTACAATCACACAGGAAAAGGATGAACCACATCCTACAATCACACGTAGCGAAAGAACGAACCACATCCTACAATCACACATCACAATCACACGTAGGGAAAGGATGAACCACATCCTACGTATGCAAGTCACCAAGAGTAGGGAAAGGATGAACCACGTCTTACAAACACAAGGCACAACAATCAAACATAGGAAGGATCCTACATGTGAGGAAAGGATGAACCACATCCCACCGACATGTCAACCAATAATCGTAGGGAATGAGCATCCTACATGTGGGGAAAGGATGAACCACATCCCACTGACATGTCAACAGATGCCTATATGCATCTCTCAGTGGGGTATCCGCAGGAAAAGGTGAACCACTCATCCTGCTCATATGCCATAGGAGAATGTGAACCACTCATCCTATGCATATGTCATCAACAGTAGGGGAAGGTGAACCACTCACCCTATGGTCGCTCATAGCTCAATAAGTAACCCCCAGGAGCTCCCAGAGCTCAATGTTCAATCTTAACCAAAGATCCTTGAATAGTGCCCAGCTGCTTTTTGAAAAATCAAGACTAGATCTTGGTGACGGTATTGGATCTTTAGTATACACAGCAAACATATTGATTTACAGCAGAGAAATCCTTTGCTTCTTGCATGTCTTGATGAAGAAAATATTTAACTAATCTTACTCCCTTACTCAGGGAGACAACAAGCCTAAGCTTATCTTTCCAGAGTGCAAATCATCTATCTGGCAACCTGCTCATCATTGGATCCATCCACTTTGTAGATAATTTATTGGAACACTTAATAATGCCATGATTTTTTTTTTGGGTGATGCTCTTTGTTATACTGCTGGGAAGGTCCAACAAACAACTCCCATGAGACTCCGTATGTAATGATTAGTCTCAAGGTTAGAAGGAAGCTCCAAAAGAGCTTCATCCTTATATATATAAACATCAGTAATCAATTAGAGGATCCTATCATGTACCTATCTTCTTGAGGTAGGAAATTAGGGAGTCTTCAAACCTTTCTTTCAAGATTTAGGCTTATGCCTGACAGTTCAAATTTCCAGCATAATACATCAGACCATAGGCGGTCATAAATTAATGGTTGCACCCGTGTTCATGACTTCTTCTAAATAGCAAGTTGTCTACAACCTGCCAGCATTTCTGTCATTGTTCCTTGGATCCAAGTGCCAAGGTCATCCATATAGTTCCCTCTGAATTCTGCTTCAGTTGGACATCCAACCTTTCCTCATATTTGAGATGAAATGTTATCATACCAAACCTTAAAACACAGGTGAAATCGCTTACATGCTCTGCTTGTTCAGCTGACACCAGCAGTATATCAATAGAACCTTATAATTGATATTACAAGAATGACTGACAAGGCTAGGTCCTCATGCAACATAGATGTAAACAATTATCCCAATTAATAGTGAGATTGGTATTTGGAATAACATAACATATAGCAGTATGCTGAGAGAGATGAAATTGACCAAGGATTTCTTCATCTTCCAGAAAAATCGTGGTATATTGAGGCTAATACTGTAATAGAGGCATAGTGAAGTATACTCAAGCATATTTTGTAACAATAACAGTTTTTGTCTAAATGCAATGTAACATATTTTATGTTTCCTTGGTCGTTAAAGAAATGCTAATCAATGAAGCCTTCACATATTTTTCGACTTGAACTATAATCTTATTAAGTTCCTACTAGGAAGCTGCCTGTTGATCTCAACCTTTCATTGTAGTGTATGATCTGTTGCAAATGGACAATCCCTCAGGCTCAGATCATGGGGCATCTTGACAGCAATTTCATATTGATCATCTTCCTCAACAGGATTCATACTTTGGGTGATGGTATGTCAACAAGAGAGAGATAACCCCTTTTGCTCACTAGAGAAGATTGTTGCTGTTATTATTAAGCAATGTCGATAGTTGGTTTTCAGTGGCTTCTCCACTGCTCCAAACCATCAATATCTCTATTCAACACCTTCCTCATTTCCAGTACTCACGATAATGCCTCTGCCTATAGATGACTTCTTTGATATGTAGATGCCCTGTTTACATATGCAGATCAATTGATGCCTTGAGAATATATGCTACTACTATGTGCCTCTACCTCTGGTAGTATTTTAACTCAAAGAGAAATGCTTCAGAAAGAGATTCTTAAATGGACTTTTCAAATTCGTCAGAACCAAATATTCAACTTCTTCTCTTTTAAACAAGATCAGACAAGACTTGATGATGTTATAAATGCCAACAATATAAGTTTTGGAAACTTATTCACTGCTGCTTTTATTCAACACACTCTAGATAGTCCTTGACAGCAACCTCGTCAAAATAGTGTACCAAAAAATTCATCTATGAACCGAGTCAATAAAATCTAGAAAGGATATGCAATAGTTCTATTTCACGGAGATCGAATTCTTGTGCTACCAGTGCAAATTTGCAGACAAAACAGAACAGCAAGATACAAGTTATCTCTTCAGCCCAAAACTCCTTGAAAATGTGCCCACGTTGCCTCGATTTCTGTGCCCACTTGAAGCTGAAAATATTACTATACGGATACCACTGTACGGATTGTATTATACGTATTTCGTACAGTTTGTACGAATTTCTGTACCGTTGTATGGACTGTATGGATTTTTTTCCAAAAAAAATCTCCTTCTAATGTCTTCTATGTCTCAATTTTCGTGCCCAACTTTTCCCATAAATCACTCCTTTAACTTGCTGCAACAAATTTCTCCTTCAGAACTTTTCTCCAGCTCTCAACCTCCTTTCTCCAATGTGCTCATGAAGAATGAATCAGTCTCTCTTTGCTTTTCCCTCTTTTGTTTCTCTAAATGACTTTTGTGCAAACCTAAGATCTAATGGCTCAAATTCATTTAGATCAAGGGGTGACAATAAATGTGCATTTAATTCTCACTTTCTATTTTTTAACTCACCCATTAAATAAAGTACCCACATTGTACTTTATGTTTAAAGTTACTTTTCACTTTATAAGTTAATATTGATTTTACGACTTATAAAGTCACTTTCACTTTATAAAGTCACACTTACGAAAAGAATTATTTTGGACACTTTTCCCTAGGTAGAGACTAACTGTTAAAATTGGCAACATTGACTTTACGACTTATAAAGTCACTTTCACTTTATAAAGTCACACTTAGGAAAAGAATTATTTTGGACATTTTTCCCTAAGTAGAGACTAATTGTTAAAATTGGCAACTAGAGCCAAACTCCATGTGGGTCATCTTATTTATGGTAGCTAATATTTTTCTTGGATTCCTCTCATTGAGAGGTGTAGGATTGATCTAAAGATCATCCGATTCCAACATGTATTCATGGAGATATGAATTTATTTGTATTTATGAACAATTTGTCAAGGTCGGCCAGCAAGTAAAATAGTGTTGCACACCCCCAACTAAACCTCAACGTGGCATATAAGTAGAGGAGACCTTGACGCATTATGACACTCATCTCATCTCCACATCTCTTTTCTCTCTTAGTCTCTTGGGTATGCGTGGGAGGAAGAAGATTCTCTCACGTGGGAAGAAGAAGGGGGACGCGGTTAGGAGCAGCAGCTTTGACCTAGGTGCAGGAGGACACAGGAAGGTACAACAGCATTGATTTGGGTTGACCAAGGTGCTAGAGGACAACATTGACCAGCGTGAAGACACCCTTCACTGCGGATTTGTGTGGGGAGCCTCTATCTTGCTAGCCGCAGTTCAGATCAGCCTTTGTTGACCTCTGTTTGACCATAGTTTTGGGATAGCGTTGACTGGTTAGCGCTGATTACAGAAGCTGATATGTTGACTGTTGTTTTGACCATGTTTTGAGGATTGTTTTGGGCTGCTATCTATTACTGTTGGAGGTCGAGTTCTCCTAGGTTGTCTTAATGTCTTTTGGAGTTGTTTGACCAGCTTTGACCTCACTGATTAAAATTACATTGCTGTTGTTGTAAATCACAGATTTGTGATATTGTACTATCTCTCTCTCTCTCTCTCTCTCTCTCTCTCTCTGCTGAATTATTGAAGAATATAGAAGAATTGATCAAAGGGTTTCCCCACATTGGGGTTTGTCCCTGGCTGGTGCCACATCTTGTGTCTCTTGTCTTGGCTTGTCTTCTGTTGTTTACATTTATGTTCTATCTGCATTTTACTATCATGTTGATGTGATTGCAATACTAAAAATTGATATTGGGCTAATAAGAAGAATTGAAGTAAATTGCTCTTAAGCATAGAACATACCATAATTTAACACGGTATCAGAGGTGAGGTGAAGACAAAGCCCAAACAAGAGGTGAGGTGAAGACAAAGCCCAAACAAGAGCAAGAGCTATCACCAAAGACAGTTGGAAAAAGTCAAAAGGCTTCATGGGTTCCTCATAACACTTCCCCGCCGAAGACAAGCTACATGAGAATTCTGACTATCACAAATGGAAGATGTCTCTTGATCTGACATTGGAAGAGCAGGAAGTGTTGGACTACGTGAGGGGCAAAATTACGGAACCTCCATCAAATGCACCGGCTGCTACAAGGAACAAGTACACTAAGGGTGAAGTCAAAGCAAAGAAGATCATCCGAGACTCAATTGACAAGCTTCTAGTGGCCTACATTTCCGAGTTGAACACCTCCAAGGAGATCTACGATAGATTGGTAAGCTTTTTTAAAGTTAGTGGTGAAAATCAAGTTTTGCTCCTCAAAAATAAGTTGAAAGATATTAAGAAGGGCAAGGATAAAGATAGTCAATCCTACTTCTCAAGGATCACTGAGATCAAGAATGATCTCCTATCAATTGGAGAAGTCATTTCTGATAGGGAACTAACTATCACTACTCTTGGAGGACTCCCATCCGAATGGTATGTATTTAGAACCACTCTTCTCAACAATGAACGAATTCCGGGATTTGAAGAAATGATGACGAGATGCATTCAAGAAGAGGCAAGGATGGTGGAGCAAGAAATGTCTTCAGGCAAAGGCAATCCCACTGCTTTCTCCTCTCATGCCAAAAGGAGAAATAATTATGGGTCTAAAGGTCACTTCAAAGGAGAGATCGGATCAAAGGTTGGAAGGAAGGGTAGATGTTTTGATTGCAATAAATTTGGCCACTATATGAGGGAGTGTCCAAATAGAAAGGACACATCGCATGACGATGATCAAAATCACTCTCGGGGCAACTCCAACCACAATCAAAGCAATGGCAGGTTCAATGGCAAAGGAAAGAGGAATGCGGGAAATCAAGGAAGTGGTCAACCCTCCAAGAAAGCAAGGAACTCCAGGTATGAATCAAATGTGTTAATAATAATCAAGATGAGTATTATCTGATATCGGCCCTCTCCACCACCTCTCCTCCGAACTCATTGGGCAATTGGATTATTGGTAGTGGCACCTCAAGGCACTTCACTGGTTACAAGGAAG
This sequence comes from Pinus taeda, assembly GCA_000404065.3. NCBI lineage: Eukaryota > Viridiplantae > Streptophyta > Pinopsida > Pinales > Pinaceae > Pinus > Pinus taeda. Next base: position 26,885 of record APFE031138102.1, read on the forward strand.
CTCTCTCTAATCTGATATAGAAGGATACAAACTTGGAGATTATTTTTGGAGACAATTCCACCTATCCTGTAAAGGGTGCAAGGAATGTTACTCTTCAATTAAATCAGGGTAACACGATCCATTTGCAAGAAGTCCTATATGTACCTGATCTCAAGAACCTGGTGTCCATTTCGGCAATGGAAGACAAAGGCTACAAAGTGGCCTTCATCGATGGCAAGCTACATGTGTGGAAAAATAATTTTAAAGATGCTTTCACTCTTGGGTTTTGAGTTGACTCTTTATATCAAGTTGGAGGAAGTCTATTGGGAGTCATGTCTTGCGACACATCTCTTCAATCTGAACTATGGCACGGGAGGTTTGCCCACCTTCATTATAAGGCTCTACCCAATGTGAGACAAATGGTGACAGGGATGCCCGAATTCAAAATAGAGCATGAAGGTGTATGTCCAGGATGTGCTGAAGAAAAGCTTAAAAGTGGACCATTCTCCTCAATCCATAGCAAGACCTCTGACATTTTGCAATTAGTTCACTCCAACATATTTGGTATGATGCCTGTGAACTCTTTGGGAGGATATCTATATTATCTCACTTTTACAGATGATTATTCTCGCAATACTTGGATATACTTCTTGAAAAGAAGGATGAAATGTTCTCCTGGTTCCGTCACTTCAAAGCCTTGATCGAGAATCAAACCGAGAAGAGGATCAAGATCTTAAGGACTGATAATGGGACCGAGTATGAATCCAGTGAGTTCCATGACTTTTGCATATAAGCTGGCATTAAGAGGGAGACCACAACACCATACATTCCTGAGCAGAATGGTATGGCAGAAAGGAAGAATCGTATGATTGTGGAAGTTGTTCATGCCATGTTCCATGATCAAAGGCTTCCGAAGTTTTTATGGGCCGAAGATGCAAACACCGCCGTATATGTTCAAAACCGATGCCCTCATCAAACATTGGATTCCAAGACCCCCGAAGAGATGTTCACTAGTAAGAAACTTGATGTCTCTCAATTTAGAATTTTTGGAAGTCTCGTATATTTTCATGTGCCGAAAGAGAAAAGAAGCAAATTGGGTACATCTGGAAAGAAGGGAATCTTCGTGGGCTATAACGAAAATTCTAAGGGCTATAGAATCTGGTTGGTCAAAGGGAATTCGAGATAAGTCATGATGTCACCTTTGATGAACATATGGCTCTTAGAAAGGTTGACAATCTTCCTATTCTAAGGAAAGATAAAGAAGCTAACACCAAGAAGTCGGATGAGAAGGAAGATGAGACGATGCCCAATGTGGAAGAACCTATGGATCCTATTTATCCCCCTCTGCAAGAGCTTTCCTCTTGTAGGAAGAGGCCCTCATGGCTTGGGGGGACTCTTGAAGATGTCGAGAGACACATTGCACCCAGAGGGACTTTCCGTGAACATAAGAAGCCAACCAGGTATCAGGGATACTTGACCATTATGAGCACCATCATTCAAAATGAGCCTTCATCGTTCGAAGACATCGTGAAGCATCAAGTATGGAAGGATGCTATGAATGAGGAATACGAGTCCATTATGAAGAATGATGTCTAGGATGTGATCCCCAAACCCCAGGACAAAACAGTTGTCACCTCAAAGTGGCTTTACAAAATCAAGCATGGAGTTGATGGGAGTGCTGAAAAGTACAAGGCTCACTTTGTTGCTCAAGGCTTCTCTCAAAAGGAAGGTGTAGATTATGACGAGATATTTACACCTATTGCCCGATACACCATTATCTGCTCAATCATAGCCTTTGTCGCTTCGCAAGGATGGAACCTACATCAGATGGATGTTAAGACCGCGTTCTTGCATGGTTCAATTAAAGAGGAAGTCTATGTGGAACAACCCGAAGGGTTTGAGATTCATAATTGGGAATCTCACGTATGCAGGTTGAAGAAAACTCTCTATGGGCTAAAGCAAGCACCCCGAGCTTGGTATGATAGGATCGATAGCTACTTGATGAAACTAAGATTCACTAGGAGTGAAGTCGATCCAAACCTTTACTTTAAGGTTGAGGATGATAAGCCTCTCATACTGGTGTTGTATGTTGACGGCCTCTTTCTAACCAATGTCACATGGTTCGGGTTCAAGTTCGTGTTCGACAATGATTAGGTTCGGTTTGAGTTCGAATTTTTTGATGAGGTTCGTCATTAGGTTCGCATATATATATATATTATATATATATATATATATATATATATATATATAATGAATTATAGGATAAAATAGTAAAAAAACAACATCATTAAACATCAAAATTGCTATCACGGACATGGAAATGCAAGGCTAAATTACAAGCTTGATTTGTGACATGAAGTTATGAGTTTTGATGTATGGTCTTGGTCAATGGCTATGAGGTTCGATGAGGTCCGCCAAACCTCAAATTTTTTTTACGGTTCGCCAAAATTCGAACCTCAAGGTTAAAGTTCGACGAACCCTGTGACATAGTTTCTGACAGGTGCAGACCCTCTCATTCACAAATGTAAGAGGGAGTTGGCTTTTGAATTTGAGATGAAGGACCTAGGACTAATGCACTATTTCCTAGGGCTGGAAGTCTGGCAAAAGCCAGGAGAAATTTTCCTATCTCAAGGAAAATACGTGGTGAAGATTGTTAGCGTTTGAGATTTCACCTAGGCTGAGATAGACAAACCTCAAAGCTACATCAAACCATTTCACCTCGTAGCTAGCCCTACGAGGTATGAGAAGGCTCTCTCGAGTCAAAACTCGATGGATTTTGTCAATAGGATGAGTTGACCAATTAGGAACAAGGATTTTAGGCTAGTAAACTGATAAGGGGGATTGATTTAGAGTTTTTGGGTTTTTTGGTGGCAATTGGAGGGAGTGCAATTCATGGTGCGGGGATTGAGCTCAGTTTTTGCAGGGGGATCTTTGGGGCAAGGTAGGAGTGAGCGCTGATGCCTTAGTCTGAGATGGATGATCAGGGATGATAGAGAAGGAGCTAAAGAGGGAAAACAACCATTTGAATCCTCTCTAGA